>APFE031372444.1:11195-39448 GCA_000404065.3 Pinus taeda | reverse complement strand
ATGAGCTTGATTGTATTAATTCAAAAGGAGAAGAACCTTACAACCTTTGCCTTGATGCTGTACAAGCTCCTCCCAGGCTCCAACAAGAAGTCTCCTCTACTTTGACAAGCTTCACTCACTCCCTAATGAAGCCATAAAGGTATGTGATCTCTCCTCTTAAGCTCAAATAGGAAGTCTTGATTTCACTAGCATTTACCCTCAAAAGTTCAGCTTCTAACCTCCCAAGCCACTGACCCAATGCCTCAATTTATAGTGCAATGGTGATCAGTTACCAGGTCCTCCTTCAAAGGGATAGCTCCTCTCAACAAGGGATTAGTTCCTCCTCTTATGGGATGCATGAACCACTTGGAGCGAACAATCCACATAACAAGTCCTTCTAGAAAACTCTAGAATTAACCCAAGATGAGTGTTTTAAGATAAAAATTGCGCCTTTTGACTTTCACAGGGGTACGCACCCTCCCTTTTACATACAAAGCGTATAAGTATGCAAACATCTTGAAAAAAAGGTGCGGGCCCGCAGGCAAAAGTGAGAGAAAGTGCAGAACCACAGTTACATTGCTCTTTTGATGTTTTTCTCTCATTTATAAAGCTTGTTTTGAAGAGCTAAGGTTTGAGACTTTCTTAGGAAGCTGGTATAGGTGGTGATAGACCCATACTGACTGCAAATAATCAAGGTGATGATATTTTTGTGTAACAACTAGTGGAAGATCATACAAAGAAATTCACTCTCACGAATCACATGGTGCATACATGCTCATGGTGCAACAAAGAGTATTAGAGTTTCCCAGGCATAGATGTATCACAACAAAAGAATTAGGGACTATAATGAGTTAACGTAGAGCACTGTGAGGCTATGAAATCACTATACTGATCGATTGGTTGGGTGATATTCCTCAATAATGGAAGCAACCAAAACCATTCAGTATCTCAGAAAAGAGAATATCTTTGAATTCAAGAAGGCTTTTAGCTTATTTTATAGAATGGAGGTGTGAGAAGTTGGACATTTGGGCATACCCATGCATTAGGCTGAGGTATTACCTATCATCCTTACTACATGTAGAGGTGATAAGGTGGTAAGCAAAGATCATGAGACTGGAGAGATTTTTTGAACTACAAAGTTGCCAGTTCTGCAAAATATGTAGAATAGAGGCAAGAGGGAGTTACAAGGGAAGAAAGGAAGCCAAAAAAGGGTTGGCTTCAATACCATGTTAGACCAGGAGGTAACTCAAATCAAATTGTTCTCTTGCATTAATATTGATCATAGATATATGTATGGAGGGAAATACTCTTGGGTTTCATCTCCCAATGTCCCTTCATATTCTAATTCTCCTTATTTTCGATTTACAATATTTACATGGATTTACATGGATTTACCTAATCCCAAATATTAGGTGTTAACACTTCCATACATATGACTACAATTATATTGCAAAGATGCCATGATATAACTCAGACATACCACCAAGCTAATTGTGCATAGAATCAATGTTGTGAATAACATATAACACTGAGGAACATAGATATATTCATAACAAGGGCGTCCCATCCTATTTTTCTTGTATTGAGCTAACTGAGTGACAAGAGCCATGTCACCTCAATTAACTACCACCAAGTTGTATGTTGATGTGGAAATTCAAATTTTCTCAATTTGACCAAGGAAAAAGTTAAATTAAGTATTTCTTGCTACACTTCTCATCACTCCTTCTTAGTAAGAAAGGGATGTTCAACCACCCTTGTCCAACTCCTATGGAATGCAGTGTATCACTAGCTCTCACTATTACTATTGCCACCACAACAAATGCAACTGAGAAGCCACCAAAATATTGAATCAACTATGCCTTTGTAGTTGTCTACGATGTGCCTCATGCACTGTTATCAACACTTCTTTGTGCTCCTCAACATTTGACTACACCAACTGACATTGGTCCTTTTGTTACATAATATTGTGGGATCTTGTAGCAAGGTAATGATCCATGAGAAGAAAACCTCAATGGACCCTACCCAAATTTTTGCATGCATGGAAAAATATGATCTACTTATATTGTTCCTACTACTTTACTGTTGCTTCCATATTGCTACTGCAACTACTACAATAGTGAGCCTGATATCCCTAGATCTTGAATTACTAGCTTCCATAGGGTTTCTCCCTCTTAAAATAGACTCTCTTTGGGTCTTGATCTCCCTGTGGGAAATCTCACTGCTCCTCAATCTACCATTATCAATGATCACAACTTCTTTTTGTGTCACTAAACATTGGCTCATTGATCTTGTTAAATTTTCTTAGGGCCTCATTTTTATTTTCTTTGATAATTGCATTTAGATTATTTCCATATTATATCCACCCATATCATTTCAGCATCAATAAAAATTAAATAAAAATTATAAGGACATCATCATAGAAGTGGAACATAAAATATTATACGAAGAAACGCATGCCCAACGAACACCAAGATTTGGTCCTAGACTAGGGAAAAACCCCACAAGGGGGAAACACTTCCAAATTATTCTTATTCTATTAGATTGTCATCGAAAGTTCAAAAAATAAGTACAAGGTACAAATTCCATATGGCTATCTGAGGAATATACATGACTCTTTCACAACTTCAATTGTGAACAAGACTCCTTATGAATACAATGCTTGTCATAATACTATTAGGGTTGTAAAATAACATCACTATGATAATTGTAATGATATTCGAATATCAAGGTATAAATAACATGACTTATCTCAACACATAAAGTGGTAGAAAGAGACTTCATAAATATCTGCGATCATCCATACTACTTGTGCTCCATATACATAGGTTGTCAAACAAGAACTTCTTTGAGATGAAATTCAGATGACAAGCAGCTATGACTGTGATGTCAGTGATGTCATAATTGTACTACAATGAACAACCAAGGATTCGATACATAACTGATGTTATACAATTGTAATAATGTAAAGTCGTCCATAACTGCGATGACTTATATATTGTGATGTTGAGATGCCAAAGGCCGTAGAGGAACCATGCATACTTACAAAAAAATCTTGCAAGTAACTTCCATACATATGATGACAATTGTATTGCAAATATTCCATGATATAACTGTGAGATACTGCCAAGATAACTGTTCATAGAATCAATGATGTGAATAACATATAACATTGAGGAACGTATCTATATTCATATCCAAGACCTTCCATCCTATTGTGCATGTATATATAGTAGAGATGTCATCCAAACTTGAATAATTGTGCATGATGAATAGGAACCAAACCATAATAAGATAGAACCATATCATATGATGATCGTAGCTTTTAATAAAACAAATAATAAAATACCATACATAAACAAAGATGTAACATGACCATACACAACAAAGATGTAACCATACAGGTATGGCATATCAAGCCATTAGTTATAAGAAATAAATAGAGAGGATATGTCTGCCCCATAGAAATGTTGTCCATACATACCATAAAGAAGATAAAACTCATACAAAAGATAAGACAATCCTCACATTACAAAGAAGTCAATACTCACACCTTAACTCAGAGCCTTAGAACCTTAGATGATCCATTGAAAAGCTTGGAGCCTTAGATGATCCATCGGAAAACTTAGAATCCTTTAGAAGAAAAATATTGTAGCTATAATATGCATACTATAAATGATGAGAGACTGTGAGAGAAGATGTCCCCAGGTCCTTTAGCCATCTGAAGTGCACATCGACCAATACCATGAAAAGTTTCAGACCAAATGATAATTGCAGAGTGGCAATCGAATCATGCCTTGGAGATTAACACACTAGGGTATTTATAGTTCATTCAATGTGTCAAAGGGTTGCCACCCTTGAAAGAAGACAACCTTAATATCTACTTTTATTTTAAATTTCAAATCATTTTTCCCTCCAGAGTTGACTTTGAAAAATAAAAATAAAAATTGTTCTAAATCACTTGAATTTTTATTACCTTAATATTTCAAAGATCCGCTAAGGGCTAGGGAATTTCACCCTAGCTGTGAAATTTAAAATATGTGCCCACTAGCATCCTTTTATCTCCATTAAGAAGTCTACACATATGGCCTTCTAGGTATTCCCTAAACTAGAGCTCCATCAATATGCCTCCTAATAGTCCATGGCTGCTTTCATGCATATTGTACTTGTGGTCTTCAAGTTTTTGCATATTCTATGGGAAATTCAATGTTCAAAACTACATTTATGAATAGTACTCAACCATCTATATCTTCCCTATATTTGTGACATATAAGTTGCTATTGTTACTCATCTTAGGGATTTTTTTATCTACCCACATATAGTCACTCCTTCAATGATATACAACTTTTGAAATGATCCCTCTTATCTCTGATTTGTCAAACACAAACTAGTGAACTAAGGCAACAAAACCAATCCACTTGACTACTTTTGACTGCTCCAAAAGTTAATCCTTAGGGTATCAAAATACAACCCACTTGTTGAGACAAGTTTTCCACTTTTCCACAACACTTAGGGTAACTAGACAACCACTAATAGGCATCCAATACATAATGAATAGGTTGAATACTTGTTCTAGTGTAAACTTACTCTCATACCACGTAGAAATTGCGTGTTAGAATTGCAACTGCTCAAGAAATTTAATCTAATCAAGAGATAATATTCTACTCTACTACGTTGCAGAAATTAATTCACAATTTAGAACAACATTCACAATTATGCATCATCAAATACATAGATACACAGTTGTTTCTAGGGGAAAGCGACTACTAAAAACCCCTTAAGCCCATTTGAATTAATCATGTGAAGTGAGAAACAATTACAATTGTGATGTCTCGCTCGGAGTACAAACTCAAAGAGTAAAATTGTTCTCACTGTGCTTGCACTCGCTCCTATTTTCTATGCAATTCCTAAGGAAATAGGCCCCTATTCCCCCCCCCCCCCCCCACTTGCTCGTGCAATTCCTAAGGATTGATTACCTGGCCAATACTCTAAATTGTACACTCAATCTAGTATATAATTAAATGTACAGTGCCTTCAAATCTCCACCACAACTTGAGAAATTTGAATTCCTTACATTCATGAGCTATTTTGGTTGATTGATCAGTTAACTGGATGATCTCTGAGTTAGACTATTGTCCCACCGCACAACTGACCTCCACTAGTTTTATTAGGAGTTAGAACTAGTTTAAATTAATATAACTAGAAATGAACGGATTAGATTCCTATAATTTAACAATCAACACATGCAAACTGAACTCCAAGCACTTGAAATCAAATTTACTATGCTAACTAAGTGATAAGAGCCATGTCACCTCGGTTAACTTCCTCCAAGTTGTTTGCTGATGTGGAAATTTAAATTTTCTCAATTTGACTAAGACAAAAGTCAAATTAAGCCTTTTTTTCTATGCTTCTCAACATAGAGTGTAATGTTCCTAACTTAAATAAATAATGATATATAAAGAAAAAATGATTGTCAACACACGAAATTTTAACAAACAACACATGCTCATAAAAACTCCAAAACTAGAACTAGCAAAGCCATTTCAATAATCAATGGAGCAAGTACAATAGTATGGATGAATGCACTTGGGATTACCTCAATGGAAATCATGATAGAATCTAGGTGATGAGGCAATGATATCAAGTACTGGAAAATGGTTGCTCCTCTAATGCTCTGTGTTTCCTAGAAAATTACACTATTGGATGGAAAGGAACTCCAAGAAAATCCACTTTCACTACTATGAAAATTCTACAAACTTAGCCCCAAGACCCTTGATCAAAACCCACAAAAACCCTTAAATGGCTTGTCTAAATTTTGACCTCCCAAATTCAACCCCCAAAGGCACTATGCAATCCCTAGGAATTTTGCATTATCTAATGCAATGATATGGCTAGAAACCCCACCTCTGATGCTCAGAAAATTCTAAAACTTTAAATTTGGGATACTTGTCGAAAACCAAGAAAAAATAAAAAATGGTTTGACCGTATTTTGACCATCCAAATTCAGCCTCCAATAGGCCCTACACCCTCTAAACTTCTCAAGGAATATGGCCTACAAGGAACACCAATGAAATCCTCCTCCAAGATCTAAAAATGCAGTGATCACCTCTCCAAATATTTCCCTTAACCTCCATGTGAAGTTTAGCCTTGAAGACTCATACTCTATCCGCCATGTGAACACTAAGTTTTGTATCTGTGCTGGCCAAGGAAGTGCGAAAGTCACCCTGCAAGGGAGAACATTCCTCTAGGTCCAAAACTCTCCCAAATTCCAACAATCCTTCGATGCCTACTCTCCTGGAAAATATATCACCTAAACTCCACTTCAAGACACCATAAGTAAAATCGGCCTCCTCTTCACTATGTCCTCTAGTAATACACACCACTTAAAGATGAATGTAATTGTTGGAAATAAGAATGAGATCTTCCTATGAATAAATGAAGAAAAACCTTCCTAGGGTGGCACTCAAAGTCCCCCAAAGAAAGGGTAAGCTTTTTTCTTTAAGAAATCTTGCTAAAGAAAAAGTGACTTAACTAAGTAGCTCGAGCAACCAAAGAGAAATTTGAGATGCCAAAGATGAATGAAATGAGGAGAGTTGCCTTCCTTATATATATTTCATGGAGCAATTTTCCCTCCAAATTTACTTCCATCGTGAGCCCTCACTTAACCACCTCCATGCAAACTGAAAGAGGGAGTGTGTATTCCCTAGTGTGGGTGGCCCCCATCTGTAATTTAACCAAAACAAAATAAATTCTCCCAAGTCGAATCTCCTAATAAAAATCAAATGAGCCCCAATATCTCGAAAATTGGCCCCAAAATTCAATATTAGTCTCGTTCCAATGTTGGGCATGGGATCCCCGCAAGACAAGTGTTGGGACTTAAAGCCCATGTTTTGACTAAGTCTGATGTAAAGACTTCACGATTTGTGGGTGTGGAGCATGAAGAGGGTAAATGAGTCAGAGGGTTGTCTGCCGTCATTTTTGTAATGTAAGGTCAGTTTGAGAGATCTACCCATGGTCTGCGGACCATGGGATTGTATAAATAGAGTGAGGCTCTAAGTGTAAAGAGACATCGAAGGAAATCAATCCATAAAGCATTGAGTTGAAGTGTGGAGTCATGTCTTTGGGTCGTAGAGTAGGGAAGGCTCTGTAGCTGAGTGTGCAATGACTTAGTAGTCCATAGTTGAGTGCGTGGACCCCTGTAGCTGAGTGCGTAAGGTAGGTCGAGTCTATAACCACTGGAAGAATTAATAAAGAGAATTTTTACCATAATTTTCTATATATTTCCCTATTTTATGCATTGAATCATATGGGGTATGAATTGTAAGTTTACTATTTATTACTCTGTGAACTTATATGAATGTGTTGACTAAGTAAATCTAGTAGAAGGTATTTGTATATGCAAAGATAACTAATTGTTATAAGAAGATAAGTAAGATCCACGATGTAACTTGGGGAAATAGTGCAGATCATTGCCCTAGTAGTGCAAAAGCCCCACAGCCCTTGGTTAGGGTTGCGCGAAGGTGAATATATCAGGGTGTGAAGGTCTTGTAGGTCAAGACTAGAGTGTGGAAACCTGGTTCTAGCTTCCCTCCATACCACTTCGGGTGAGACCTCAGTCCGCGCTCCACAGATTGTTGCTGAAAGGGCCAGTAGTACAGGGATTTGTTTGGCTAATTAACTCTGAACCTGGCTCAGGTCCCAACAAGCCAACAAATGGTTTTCTTTCTAGGACCAGTGTCTACATAGAGATGTTTGATGTCGTATCATTGGAATCCAACTAAGAAAGAAATTAAAGGTTGGCTAGATAGAAGAATTCATGAGTTTGTGGCGCAGGAGAACAAGAATCCACGACTATCGAAACAAGGGTGGTTAGACTACTACCTGTACATAGAGATCCATGAAATTTTCTATGCATCTTTCCCTATTGAGCTATACGAATCGATCACGAAGCTAGCAAATAGCCAAGGAAGGTACAAGCTCGACAATCCTATTGTGTGGACCCCAGAGTTGGTGTGCAGAATGAAAGCATCAGAGGATAAGATTGTGCACGTTGTTGATCACTAGCTTGATCAGATTATAGGAGGATTCATTACTAAGTTCACAGTAGACACTACGGTAGGTTACAGCAAGGTCGAGCAACACTTTCTCAAGGGACGGCAAGGTAAGTACGTTAAGTCTCTGAACACTTGGATTGAAATGTTACTGTGTGAAAAGTGGATTATGTGAATACATTAATGTTCAGGGCTATGTGAAGTGGGAGAATTTACAGAAATTAAGGTAGTGCACAAATAGAAACTAGCCCCTTGATTTCACCTCCACGAGGGGACGAGGAAGAGCTCGCGAAGGTCTCACCAAGAAGTGTGATCAATTTGATAAGGTAGAGGATTTTTCACATACCACCCCCACCCACACCACCACCAACTTCACCCCAATCTTCGCCGATACCACCTTCACCACCAACGCAAAGCAATATGGAAAGCGTGATAAAGTTGTCGGTGTTCATGGGAGTAGGAAAGGAAGATCTAAACTAGTTTTGGTTCATGATAAGGGTTGTACAGGAAGCACAGGGAGTTACAAATGATAACTTACAGAAAGCGATGTTGGTCAACGCTCTACAGGATCGCACGCTAACCTGGTATATTAAGCATTCTAATGACAATCTGAATGCAAGGATCACGGATATCCAAATTGCATTGGACATAGAATTTAACAGGCCAAAGTCAAAGAAATATGATCATTGGGTTCAAGGAGATCACAATGCTACTTGGCGAGACTCCTTGGGAGTTGTATCAAATATTGAAGTGCACAATTTGCGAAGCTAGTATGACTTTGACGGATGGATAGCATCGCGAATGGTTTGTAGCATTGCTAACGCCACATTTAAGAAATGTGCTGACACAATAGAGGTTAAAAACTTAGGCAGAGGCCTTGGATATTGCGATGAGGTTGCATGAGACCCTAATATAGGATCCTAACCAATAATTTTAGTAGATCCACGCATAGTTGAAAAAAGTATGCCTAGAGATTCAGAGTCTGAAACAGGACAGGATGGCTCACCCATAAGTGTGCGAAGAAGTATGGTGTGTTCAATGTAAAGGTCAGGGTCATGATAAGGACCACTGTCCAATGTTCCTAAATTACCTCACGGGAGGATGACCAATGTTGTTAAGACCAGAGGTACAAGCATGAACTAGCACGACACCTGCTTTGTGGTGTGCGATTTGTCAAATAGGAGGAAAGCATGCGATGGATAACCACCATTTGTTGCAAAAGTGCACGTAGAATTTGCAACAGTTGTTCTGTAATTTTTGTAGATTGGTTGGACATGATGAGTGCACCTAAAGAAGATATGAACTGATGATGGATAAGGCTCCCACCTATAGAGTTCAGGCTTAAACATGGCACCTTGACCAGAATGTAGGAGTGGCGTGAACCAGATTTCAGGGGTGCAGACAAGGCCGGGTTGGAGGAGGACTTGGAAGAGGTGGTAGAAACATGATATGTTACAATTGTGAGGGGCCAAGACATTATTCCCATGATTGTATGAATCTAATGCATCGATCATGTCTGTATTATACCTTGTTTGATCATGAGACAGAGGATTGTCCCATAATAATAGCAAGGGTGCATGACAAGGGAGCACTCCAACCTCCCCGACTCAGAACCTGCAGATGATGAGGTTTGAGCCATGTGAGGAAGACCCCAATGTAAACATTATGCTCCGAAGTGCAACTATGACAGGAGATGATAAAGGAAAAGAACCTGAAGATAGTACTTGGGTTCGCAAGGCTTTGACGAAAGAACTAGAGTTTGATTTGGAGCACGCTAAGGAAATTTTCATGGAAGCTAGGAGGAGCTTCACTCATGCCTCCACTTCAAGAAGAAAAAATAGACTAGAGCAAGAAATGGACCCATCAATGCTCACGATGTTCCTAGAAACATGCATGATGCTACTACACAATAGCAAAGTTGTAAAGGGACTGTAGGAACTCATAAATAGATGCACTACAACTATGCCAGGAGAACCACGCATAGTCTGGAATATTGGAAAGCATGCAACTAGGATGGGAAGAGAAATGAGGTTGACCACGTAGATTAGAGAATATGATATGGACCAAGTAATTCTAGACCTAGGGTCTGACACATATGTTCTGCTGACGTAGACATGGGAGCACATTGGAAGGCCTACGCTACAATGGTCTCCTATCCAATTGCGAATGGTGAAACAACAAAAGATCATACCCATGGGAAGATTGCAGGGAATTACTGTGGATATTGAAGGGGCAAGCATGCTAATAGACTTTGAAGAGATAGAGATTATGGATGATAGCAATCCTTACCCCATGCTATTAGGAATTTATTGGGCCACTGACATGAACGGGGTGATAAATCTAAAAAAGCGCATTACTTTACGCATAGTCATACCTTTGGACCCTGCTGAGGGATTGCGTTACACTAAGCTGGTGCGTGACTCTGAAAACGACGACGACTTAGACTGCATCTACAAGATAACTGCATGAGAGCAAGACTGGGTAAATCCTACCGTGGATGGATGAATCTCATGGGAGCGTGAAAGCTCCTATACATTGGATTTGGATGAAGAGATAGAGCGATGGAAGAACTGGTTACATGGGGTAACCACGCTGAACTGCAACATGATGACAAGATCGTTGTGTTGTGTATCGATAGAAGTGAGGGATCTGCCTACTTATGATGGGTTAAGTGAGGTAGATTATTTCCTGAATAGATTTGAAATAGAGGTGTCAGAACAACAACGTTTCGAGGCTTTAAAAGGGGTACTACATGCTATGCCCGAGAGGTGGTGGGGCACACACCAAGGATGCTTTGAGGACTGGCACGAATGCAGGAGAATGATGCACATACATTTTGGGAAGCCTCAGAGGTGACTAATAGACAAGAATGATGGAGAAGATGATCTACACACGCATCTATCTAGGTGGGTACTGACATATGGTAACCAACCTACGTGGATGCACATGGACTTCACGTTTGGGAACACAGTCAATAAGCAGGTGTTGGCAAGGCAATTATGCAAACGGTCCATCCAGTTGGGAAGACGAAGTGTGGAAAGAACGAGTGTGCAAAAGGTTACTCATGTAGAAGCCTTTAACGAAGTGTGCGAAGCACTGAACAGGGTATATAATGCATAGCGGAGTGGTTGGGACTTGCGCATAACAATAGCTTTATGAGCTTATAAGACAACGTGAAAGAAACTGATGGGGCAAATGCCTTCTAGGTTGGCCTTTGGAGCAAAAACTGTAGCCCCAATAGAGTACAGTATGCCTAGTCTGTGCATAGTAGTGTCGGTAGATATGATGGTTCACAGAGCCTTGGAAGAAGGGATTGTGCAGCTAAATGAAGAAGAACACTTCAGACCTGAGGAAGAAATACGACATGGTGATTTTAGGCTCCAAGAACTCATGAAAGAAAGAGTGCAGTTAAGGGAGAAAAGTTCTCTTGTGGAAGCAGAAGTCAAGAAGCTTGAGGAAGAAATAAAGAAGAATTTTCTCGATAAGAAGATCGGGGTGATAAAACAAGGTGTGCATGACTAAGGTGATGAATTTTGGGACTACCATCGAGATTTGATCAGCTTGATGCTAGAGATTGGACCATATACTACTAAAGGGATCACCCATGGTGGCACGATGCAGATGGTAAAGTGCGCAACGCAGATAGTAAAAATAAAAGTCGGATTTTTTCTAGGAAAAGTGATGGATGACCGGTTGGAACCCTATACAAGTGGTGTGGCCACCTGACTAGCTATGGGAAGTAGTATTAGCACTCCAAGCAATTGAAAGGAGGCGCGGGACTATAAAATACTCTCCCTAGGAGTTGTGTGATGTCGGGGCTACGAGCAGGAGCAAAGTGTCACAAGGTCCGTGATCGCACAAGGAGGGCTGCAGTACACACAGGTTGGCTGCAAATTGACCATTGTAGTCACCATTCATGATGTGATGTTTGACTTAAGACCAAATGGAGCAGGCTGTAGGCATTTAAGATGAGCATTATGGGAAAGATTTGGGAAAATCTACTGCCAAGGGAGCACTAATGGACTGAATTTGGGGGGAATGGTTGAATTCAAATTCAAATGGCATTATCAATTACAAAGGGCTAGGTGCTATAAATTACAAAGGGCTGCCCAATAAACAACACTTGGTCATTTACAAATTGAGCTATTGTGCGCCCCGAGTATTCCGAACTGAGACCTGTTTGTCCTGTGGAGAGCGTTGTTTGAGCCTCTGATTAAATGGTTAAGAGATTTCTAGACAAACAAGATGGCAACATTTAAATAAGCCAGGGAAATCAAAGAGATGACCAGCGAAGAAGCCATGCAGGTCATGACAATAGAAAATGCCCTTGAGATTGTTGGGATTTTTGAAAAAATCCATAAATCACCGCGAACGCCGAGAGCAAAGAAAGATAAACAACCCATGATTCTCATGCATGTGTCTCCTCGAAACCCACTGCGAACCAAATTAACAATGGAGGAAAAAGGGAAAGTGGTTAAGCTGGAAACCGATGAGGAGGAAGAAGACCTTGAGGATCTCATAATTGAAGAGGATGATGACGAGGGCATGGAGGAAGAAAATGAGGGTGCAGTTCCTCTAACCAAGCTACCCATGTATGTCCCTTCGCGAAAGGGGAAGGCAAAGGTGCCCAAGGACCTCGATGAGAGAAAGAGCTCTTTGTAGACTCCACTCTTGGATGATATCATCTTTGAAGGAATGCACTTGGGAAGGGTGCTGAGCTTAAAATTCGAAGACTAGGATCTCGCTGACCTCGACAAATTCCCTCACTTGGCGATCAAACACCTCATGAAGCCAAAGAAACACACTGGGGTAGGAGTTATAGAATTAGAGTTTTGCAAGTGGTTATACGGAGTCGAAAAGGCGGTGTTGTTGAACTTGCTTTGGGTACCACATTACCATCGCACCCCAGTGAATATCTTCATCAACAAGCAGCTTCTCTGCCTGGTGCATGGTGGCTTTTTGTGGCTAGAGGAGCCCATCCCCATCATGGACCACCTAATCCATCGAATTACCCAACTCCCATGTATAGGAGAAGACCTCGCAAACATTTCGGAGGATAAAAGCAATCATTTGGCCATCGTGGAGGCCATGAAAAAGAAATACAAGTTGGAGAAGAAAAAGAGGGGCTACACAATCTCTAGTATCAACAACAAGATAGTTAGACTCAGATACTGGTAGGTAAGCTCATGCGGAAGTGTCATGCGGATGAGGTGCCTGCATTGGTGGTTGTACTTGCCGAGCAATATGCAGAGGGGGTCCAATTTAACTGGTTCAATTTTTTGTGCAAGGAGTTCATGGAGAATTTCTGCGAGGAACAAGAAAAATGGAACCTTCCACTATGCATGGCTTCTGTTGTCCATAATTCTAGTGGAGGGGGAATTGCCTGAGGAAATCCAGTTCCCCACAATTGAAAGGGATCTCCCAGAGGTTGCAAAGTATGCTTTGCCATGGGCCACTAAAGACGTGAACCGGATCTACGATGGTAAAATATTCTGGGTGTTCATGGAGATGAACATCAAAATGGGGATTAACCAAAAGCTGTGGTTATCAGCCACTGTCTATAACAACCTGCAAAGTTTCGCATAGTTTAAAGAGGAATTTCATCACATCTACCTTAGGGTGTGTAAGGACCCTGCAAAGAAGTGGAATGAACTACCCTACATAGCCACAGATGATGTGATCTTCGATGTACTTGAGACGTGGCCACTGGAATGGAACACTCCAGAGATCTCTACGGTGGAAAAGTTTGTTGCGGAGAAGAATAAGGAGGAGGAAAAACTGCATGTGGTGCAGTTGGCAGAAAAGAGAAGGAAAGAAGCAGTAGCAAAAAAGGCGCAGGAGGTGTGGGATGCTATGTAGTCACCGAAAAAATAGCTAAAGGTGCAGCAAGAGCACAGAAGGTAGCAGAGAAGCAGCACAAGGGCCGGAAGTTGTCTTCACCTGAGTAGGAGCAAGAGATGGAAACAGAGATAGAGGAGGACAAAACGAACCCAGAGACAGCATCAACACAATTGAAGTGCCAGCCCCCGAGAGAACGGATTGGGCTATGCAAGAAGGTAAAAGAGTCTAAGCTATCTATCGACTTGATCACCTTTACTGAGGGGGATATACATGATATAGAAGAGACAGTGTGCGACATCACCACAGAGGCCCTCCAAAACTTTGCGGAGGAGAATTAGATTTTGTTGGATGTCCTCCAAGCATAGATTCAGGAGTTGTAGGTGCACTCTCCTCAAGTTGGTACTCTCTTGACTAGCCTCGCAGTACGAACAACCACAACCAAGGAAATGCTACACGCTCAGACAACCAACACAATAGTGCTACCAAAAGGGGCACTGGTTACAGAAAATGAGGCTGACAAGCCTACGATCAGTACATTAAAAGGAATAGGGATCAACATGGTTGCACTCCCTCGGGAGATGCTCTATGTTCTACAGGATGGGTTTATTGCAGAACTACATGCTAGGGAGAGTCACACACTACATGTATTGAGTGAACAAAGGATCAACATGGAGCAGTTGAGCTTGTAGTGCAATGAGGACGTGTCTCAAAATAGGAAGATGGTACAGGGAATTGAGGAAGCCTTCCAGATGTTCCTTGAGCTGACCATCCAAAAAAATCACCAGTAGAGGCGCGCATCCAGAGAATAGCAGCAAGGGTGCATGAGGCTCGAGAAGAAATGGCCAGGGTTCAGTTGGAGTTGAACCTTTAGATAGCAAAGCTGCGGTTGAAGGCACAACCTTCAACTCCTCTAGAGGTAAGGGAATAGTGCGCATGTGCCATTACCTCAAGGATAGAGGAGATCAATAGTGAAGTGAGGGACTACACCAAAATGTTGGAAGAATCATTCGAGGTCCTCACAAATATGCAGGATAAATCGAACATACAACACTTAGAAACAGAAGCACGTGAGCTACAGTAGAAGCATTACAACGTCAAAGGGACTTGAAGATGGTGGCTCTCACACAGAGGCTCACGTGAATGCAACAAGCCAAAGTGCTTAAGGAGCATGTAGATGCATCGCGACACAGACAAGCAGTTTTGGAGGCGCGTGTTTAGTCTTGGATCAATGAGGCCTTCGTAATCACCACAAGAATTGAAGGAAAGCTTGTGCAGTTGTAGGGGATGCAGCAACACATACAGTGGAGCAGTTCCATCATCACGGTCTCAAAACAACACGTACAAGAGATACAATAGGCAGCCGCTCAGTGCACTACCGACCTTGCAGCCGTCCAAATAGAGTTGGGAGGTCTCCATGTGAAGATCTACGTACTGACATAGTGACTTGAGGGCAAGTCATGATGTTTGTGTTGGGGCCTGTTGTGTTGGAAGTAATACTGAGGGGGGGGGGGGGGGGGGGGGTGAATCAGTATTATCAAGTTAAATATTCCTTTTCAAAAAAAATGATATACGCTACTTCAGTTAGTTAAACCAGCGTATATAAGCAACTATGTAGAAGGAAAACCGCGTATACAAAGAAAATTTTTAATTTACTTTATCTTGCTGATAATGATTGTTAATCTGTGTTGCATAATCAAATAACCAGTAACCAGAGACAGTAAAATAGAACAGAAAGGCAATCACGCTCAAGAACACAAGATATGATGTGGAAACCCAATGTGGGTGAAAACTACTTGCTGCAATTCGTCTTTATCTTCTTTTAAAATTAGAAACCTCTTTTACAATGTACTGGTGCAGTCCTTTACCAGTACGCAGGCTGCAACCTGCAGAGAGCTACAACCCTCTCTCGTTCTCCAGCTTCTCCTGGAAGGGAGCTACAACCCCCTTTAGCTCTTTCACTAGCCAAAATACTAGTAAGTAGGTGCTGGCCTATAGAAGGCTACAACCTTCTCTTTCTTCCAGGGACCATGTTTCATAATTTTTTAGACTGGATCCATAAACATCAATTAATCATCAAGAATCAACCAATCTCATTTCCACCAATTAGATCTGAATCAAGTAGACACTTCTCTGAGAGTTGTATCCAAAACACAATACCAGAAACTACACACCAAACACTAAACCCAGAACTCAGCAGCAATAAACAGAAGCAGCTAGACCACAACTTAAAGTATATAGGCTATTTCACTAACCTGCAACATGCGTGCATATGCTTCTGTGTCTGGAACAACCTATGTATACGCAGTTTTCATTCACTGAACCAGCGTGTATACGCGCTTTCACTTCACTGAACCTGCATATAGATCTATAAAGGATAATTCGCTCTTTCAGATATTTAAAAACACTAATTAACCCAGATTTTCAGCGTTATAGATCAAGCAAGTGCCACATATAACAGACCAAAATCATATAAAGATACTATGGTTCAAGCTTAAATATTATTATCCGTCAATAGAACTTATCCTTCTTCTTTGCGCTAAGGTTCCTCCTTTATTCAGATCCAAATCTGCACCATAACCCAATTACCAGCATTCAGATCTACCACTCTTTCAGATATTAAAAGATAATTCAGATCATCCTTTTCCACAAGATCTCCTTCCTCTTTTATAGTCTTAGGCCTTCCACAATACCATGGTCCAAAACTATAACATTTCAATACCATGAACCTAAAACTAGGGATCAATACATCTGACGAGACGCCATGGTCCAAAACAACATGTTCAAATCCCAGGAACTAACCACCATGGAGAAAAATTAAGTTCCCCAACATATATGCGCTTTTGTAACGTATAACTCACGCGTATACGCGTCTTCATCTATATGAACCTGCGTATATGAATTTTTCTTCTTTCTGGGTGCCTGAACTGAGATCTGTCACCAAGCTGAGTTTCCATCAAGCACAACACCAGAGCCATAGCATCAAACCTATGCCATAATTCCAACAATCTCCCCCTTTGGACTTGATGGCAACACCAAGATCCTCTTTCATTCTCCCCCTTTGTCATCAAGGGCAAAGCGTTGTGCTCCCCCTGAGTACATGCTGAAATCTTTGCCCTGCTGTTCTAACCATGCTCCCCCTGACTGTAGGCAAGATCTGCAAAAGATGTTTTCCTAGACGAACCATGACATATACATCATGAAAGACCTTCCTATCACCACAAGACTCAATACATACATCCTTCAGCCAACCATGTGGGGAACATCCACTCAACCAAGTGCGGATACATCATAAAATTACATATGACAACCAAGTGCATTACATCTTCATCCCAATCATAGTTCGGAAACCAAAATAGGCCGTTACATGACCTTGACACCAAAAAAAAGATACATGACATAGAGACGAAATATGTAGAGCAAGACTTATGAAAGTCACCAAGCAATAACATTTGTCAATCACCATTCAGCTCAACAACCATGATTTCCTTTTGTTCTCCCTCTGCACTTGTTCCATCAACAACAGCTGTGAACAAGAACCACAAGCTTCTAAGACAATGCCAACAATGCATCATTAGAAGTTTATCTGCTCCCCCTGAACCAGTGCCAGATGGTCTCTTTCAAACCCATATCAGATAGCTTCCAACTAGAGCCTGACCCTTATGATATCCATCAAGCCTCCATATACGCGACTTTCTCTGCACCAACCTGCGTATGTACCTGGATCCTCCTCAGGAAACTCGCATACACTCCTTTTCCTCTGAAACAGACAAGTTTAACAGCAAGATGATGCATCAACTACTCCCAGCTTCTGTCTGAGATATTCAAAAGTTTCCCTGGGCAGTGGTTTTGTGAGAATATCAACAACTTGTTCCTTAGAAGGAACATACTCCAATTTGACCTTTTGTTCCAACACTTGTTCCCGGAGAAAGTGATACTTGATCGGTATGTGCTTGATCTTAGAATGCATGACTGGGTTCTTTGAAATTCCGATTGCACTTGTATTATCACATAATATGGAGATAGGTGGTGTACAAGTGATCTGAAAATCATGCAAGGTTTGCATCATCCAAAGGAGTTGAGTGCAGCAAGATGTAGCTGCCACATATTCCTCTTCAGCTGTAGATAAAGCAATCGAACTCTGTTTCTTGTTGAACCAAGATACTAATCTGGAACCCATAAAGAATGCACCACTAGTTGTGCTCTTTCTGTCATCCACGCTACCAGCCCAATCTGCATCTATATAAGCATGAAGAGTGAGATCTGTATCTCTAGGATACCATAAGCCATAGTTTTGAGTTCCTTGAAGATACTTGAAAATTCTCTTTACTGCCTGAAGATGGGTTTCCTTAGGATTTTCCTGAAATCTTCCCACTATTCCCACTGCATGCATGATGTCTGGTCGGGTACCTGTCAAATAAATTAGACTTCCAATCATGGATCTATAGGTTGGTTGATGCACTGCTGTTGATTCATCATTTGCACTGAGACTGCATCATGTAACCATAGGGGTACATACTGGTTTTGAATCTTCCATGCCATACTTCTTCAGAATCTGCTTGAGGTATTTGGTTTGAGACAAGAATATACCGCCTTCGTTTTGTTGGATTTGCAATCCAAGAAAGTATGTTAGTTCTCCAAGCAAAGACATTTTAAATTCTTTCTGCATCACCAAGGCAAAGCTTTGACTCATAGCTTCTTCATTACTGCCAAAGATAATTTCATCTACATACACAACAAGTATTAGGAATTTGTTATTTTCAATTTTTATATAAAGGTTGCTATCTGTTGATCCTTTTGAAAAACCTTGTTGATGAAGATATTTGTCTAAACGATAGTACCAAGCCCTTCGAGCCTGTTTAAGACCATAGAGAGCCTTTTTTAGTCTGCATACAAGATTTGGATCATTTCCAAGAATGAACCCATCTGGTTGCTCAATGTACACTTCTTCTTCTAGGTCTCCATTCAGAAAGGTTGATTTCATGTCCATTTGAAATACTTTGAACTTCTGAAAAACTTGAGAGAGCAAGGAACATTAAGATGGATTCAAGTCTAGCAACAGGAGCAAAAGTTTCTTCAAAATCTATTCCTTCTTATTGAGCATACCCTTTGCAAACAAGTCTGGCCTTATTTCTAATAACTTCCCTATTTTCATTCAATTTGTTCTTAAAGATCCATTTTGTTCCTATGACATTTTTATCTTTTGGTCTAGGAACCAACTCCCAAGTGTTGTTGTTTTCAATTTGTTCAAGTTCTTCATCCATTGCCTTGACCCAACATTCATCCTTGCAAGCTTCTCTTACATTTTGTGGTTCACTGGAGGAGAGTAATGCCAAATAGCTTGAAGCTTCTACAATTGTTATTCTTGTTTGTATGCCAACCTCCTTTTGCCCCAAAATTTGTGATTCAGGATGATTCTTTTGAACATACCTAGAAGGAGTCTTTTCTTCTATCCTTATCTGTTCCTCTGGCTCCTCATGGGTTTCTTCTTCATGGGTATCTTCTTCATCATCAATCTGATTTGGAGAGTAGTCTTCATCCTCTTCGATATCTTCATAATTTACTTGCCTAGGGATGTATCCTTTTTCATCAACCACTACATCAATGTTGTTAACAATTCTTCCAAGTCATTTATTATAACACTTATATTCTTTGTTGTAGGGAGAATAACCAATGAGAATGCCTTCATCAGCTCTAGGTTCAAGTTTGCTAAGCTGTTCATCAGTATCCTTAATATAGCATTTGCTCCCAAAAATTTTGAAATGCTTTACCGATGGAGTTTGACCATACCAGAGCTCATGAGGAGTTTGAGTGTTGTTCACTCGGACATTTGTTTTGTTGAGAATAATAATCGTTGCATATGCAGCTTCACCCCAGAAGGTTGCGGGAGTTCCAGACTCATCAAGCATATCACGAACCATTTGTTGGACTGTTCTGTTCATCCTTTCCACCACTCGATTTTGCTGAGGAGTCCTAGCTGTAGAGAATTCCCTTCTTATTCCATGTTCTTCACAGAAATCGAAAAATTCATTTGAGGTAAACTCCCCACCTCTGTCTGACATGAGGCACTTAATTTTGTAGTCTGATTCATTTTCAAGCAGGGCTTTGAAGGATTGGAATTTTTTGAATTCTTCGTTCTTATGCTTCATAAGTCCTAACCAAACCATCCCAGAGAAGTCGTCAATGAATAGTATAAAGTATTCTTCTCCTCGAGGTGACCTTGTCCTAAATGGACCACATACATCTGTATCGACTAGCTCAAGAGGCTTGCTGGCTGATCTTTCCTTCTCAGGCAAGTTAGTTCTGTTTTCTTACCAAACTGACATGATTTGCATATGGTGTTGTCTGGAATTTTGATGTCTGGAAGACCACAAACTGCCTGGTATTTGCATGCTTTCCTTATTTGTGAAAAGCTTAGATGCCCCAACCTCTCATGCCATAACCAGTGTTCATCATTCTTTCTTAAATAACATTGTTGTTCTCCTTCTTCAAATATGTATAGATTATTTGGAGTTCTTCTGCCTTTGACTATTGTTCTTCCTGTATCAAGATCATGAACACTACACCCATCTGATCGAAGTATTACCTCGGTTCCATTATCACACATCTGACTGACACTCAATATATTATGCTTCAAGCCATCAACATACAAAACATTTCCAGCTTTGACCTTCTCTTTCAACTGAGCAATGCCTTTTCCTTTTATGGCTGCAGGGGTATCATTTCCAAAAGAAACTTTCTTTCCCTTTTCTAAAGCAATATATGATTCAAGTTTTTCTTTATAACCTGTCATATGCTTCAAACATCCGTTGTCAATGTACCATTGATTTTCCTGTCCTTCTGCATATAAAGCTATTCCACATCTTTCTGGTTGCGGTTCCTTCATTCTCCATGATTTGGCACTTGAGGTTTGTTCCTTCTAAGTTCTCTTCCAAAACCTGCTCCTGCATTCAGAATCTTCATGACCAAAATTATTACAAATAGAACATTCAATTTCACTTTCAAGGGCGGAAAAGTGGTTATAGGTCCTCTTCATGATTGGAGGCATACTTCTTTGTTTTTGAGCTTCTCTAGTCATGATTGTCTTATAGGAAACACATTGAACTGCTTTGTGACCAAAGTTATGGCAAGAAAAACATTGGCCATTGAAGAAATTCTTGCAACTATCATCCAACTGATTGTAGTTTCTACTGACATCCATTCTTGAGGAAAATTGGGAAGATTTTACCTGTGGCTGGTTGTAGCTTTTGTTTGTCCTTAAGGTAGCATGCCCCCAATTTTCTTAATAGTCTTTGTTCGTTCTTGCAGAAGACTGTCCCTGATTTACCTGATGATTTCTATTAGGTCTTTGCTCACTTCTTTTTGCTGCATCAAGGTAACTTTTGGAGGTGGAAGCTTGAGATGTTTCACCATTATACCCCAAACCTGTCTTGATTAGAGGGGAACGCTGCACATTGATAATCTCATCCAGAGTTTCAGATCGTTTAACAAATTTAAGATTAAAGGCCTTTGTTTTCTCAATTTCTCTTCTAAGGCCAAGAATTTCACATTCTAACTTCTCAAGAAATTTTTCTTTTTCATCAAGTTGAAATTGAAGAGTATCAATGATCATATTATTTTCTTATAAACATGTTTTGAGTCTACTAATCTCTTCATAAAAACCATCCACATCTATAGCATCCATGTAATCATCATCCTCAAAAGCCATTAAAAGTTTATAGTGATTACCTCGTTCATATTCATCGCTATTTGATAGTCCATCACTATCTTCATGAGTGTAATAGCTTTTCTTATTTGCATTCTGTTTCTTGTTCCATCTAATAGGTTCCTTTCCCTTGTCAATCTTATCCTTATGAGGACATTTGGCAGCATAGTGACCTACTCTTCCACAAGCAAAGCATTTGAAAGGCAACTTACCTCTAAACCTTCCAGTACCCCTTTGAAGATTTCTGACAAAATTTGATTCTTCTTCTTCTTCTGACACGTGTGCTGACTCATAGTATTCTCCTTTGCCTGAAGCCTTGAAGGCAGCTACTCTCCTGTCTGATGGACCTCCTTTCCTCATTTCATAAGAAGTTAGAATTCCGTGCATCTGTGACATTTTAAGGTTTTGTAGATTCTCCTTTTCTTCTATAGCAGAAACTTTAGATTCAAATCTAGAGGACAAAGATCTTATGACTTTTTCAACGACAACAACCTCTTTTATTTCTTCACCCAAATTTTTCATACAATTAGCAATATCATCTACACGAAGAAAATAATTAGCCACACTTTCATCATTATACATCTTGAGATTTTCATACTGAATCCTGAGGGTTTGAATTTTTGCTCGTTTTACCTGATCACCTCCTTCATAGCTCAGAACAATCTTGTTCCATATTTCTTTTGCGGATTTATACTGCATAACCTTGAAAAATTCTGATTGAGATAAACATCCTAATAGAGTATTGATTGCCTTTGCATTTGTTTCATATTTCTTCTTCTCAGCTGGATCTGTAGGAGTTGCTGATGGAAAAGTATACCCTGTATCTATGATATCCTAGACTTCTGTACCAAGAGATTCAAGATAGGCAGTAACTCTTACCTTCCAATATACGAAGTTTGTGCCATCAAAAATTGGTGGCCTGATTGATGCTTCCCTCTCGTAGTTGCTCATGATGAAAGATCTTCCTTCAAGTGATCAAGCCTCTTCTGAAGGACCTGCTCTGATACCAATTGTTGGAAGTAATACTGAGAGGGGGGAGGGGTGAATCAGTATTATCAAGTTAAATATTCCTTTTCAAAACAAATGATATACGCTACTTCAGTTAGTTAAACCCGCGTATATACGCAACTATGCAGAAGGAAAACCGCGTATACAAAGCAAACTTTTAATTTACTTTATCTTGCTGATGATGATTGTTAATCTGTGTTGCATAATCAAATAACCAATAACCAGAGACAGTAAAACAGAACATAAAGGCAATCACGCTCAAGAAAACAAGATATAAGGTGGAAACCCAATGTGGGTGAAAACCACCTGCTGCAATTCGTCTCTATCTTCTTTTTAAATTAGAAACTTCTTTTACAATGTACTGGTGCAGTCCTTTACCAGTACGCAGGCTGCAACCTGTAGAGAGCTACAACCCTCTCTCGTTCTCCAGCTTCTCCTGGAAGGGAGCTACAACCCCCTTTAGCTCTTGCACTAGCCAAAATACTAGTACGTAGGTGCTGGCCTACAGAAGACTACAACCTTCTCTTTCTTCCAGGGACCACGTTTCATAAATTTTCAAACTGGATCCATAAACATCAATTGATCATTAAGAACCAACCAATCTCCTTTCCACCAATTAGATCTGAATCAAGTAGATACTTCTCTGACAGCTATATCCAAAACACAGTACCAGAAACCACACACCAAACACTGAACCCAGAACTTAGCAGCAATACATAGAAGTATCTAGATCACAACTTAAAGTATATACGCTATTTCAATAACCTGCAATGTGCGTGCATATGCTTTTGTGTTTGGAACAACCTGGGTATACGCAGTTTTCATTCAATGAACCAGCGTGTATATGCGCCTTCACTTCACTAAACCTGCATATAGATCTATAAAGGATAATTCGCTCTTTCAGATATTTAAAAACACTAATTAACCCAGATTATCAGTGTTATAGATCAAGCAAGCGCCACATATAACAGGCCAAAATCATATAAAGATACTATCATTCAAGCTTAAATATTATGACCCATCAATAGAACTTATCCTTCTT
This sequence comes from Pinus taeda, assembly GCA_000404065.3. Taxonomy (NCBI): domain Eukaryota; kingdom Viridiplantae; phylum Streptophyta; class Pinopsida; order Pinales; family Pinaceae; genus Pinus; species Pinus taeda. The sequence goes on along the minus strand of APFE031372444.1, from coordinate 15,828 downwards.
CTTTGCGCTAAGGTTCCTCCTTTATTCAGATCCAGATCTGCACCATAACCCAATTACCAGCATTCAGATCTACCACTCTTTCAAATATTCAAAGATAATTCAGATCATCCTTTTCCACAGGATCTCCTTCCTCTTTTATAGTCTTAGGCCTTCCACAATACCATGGTCCAAAACCATTACGTTTCAATACCATGAACCCAAAACTAGGGATCAACACATCTGACGAGATGTCATGGTCCAAAACAATAGGTTCAAATCCCAAGAACTAACCACCATGGACCAAAAGTAAGTTCCCCAACATATACGCGCGTTTGTAACGTATAACTCGAATGTATATGCGTCTTCATCTAGATGAACCTGCGTATATGACTTTTTCTTCTTTCTGGGTGCCTGAAATGAGATTTTTCACCAAATTGAGTTGCCATCAAGGACAACACCAGAGCCATAGCATCAAACCTATGCCATAATGCCAACATGTTGGGCGTGGGATCCCCCCAAGACAAGTGTTGGGGTTTAAAGCCCAAGTTTTAACTAAGTCTGATGTAAAGACTCCACTATTTTTTAGTGTAGTGCGCGAAGAGGGTAAGTGAGTAAGAGGGTTATCCGTCCTCATTTTTGTAATGTAACGTCAATTTGAGAGATCTACCCATGGTCCACAGACCATGGGATTGTATAAATACAGTGAGGCTCTAAGTGTAAAGAGACATTGAAGGAAATCAATCCATAAAGCATTGAGTCAAAGTGTAGAGTCATGTCTTTAGGTCATAAAGTAGGAGAAGGCTTTGCAACTGAGTGTGCAAAGGCCTAGTAGTCCATAGCTGAGTGCATGGACCCTTGTAGCTAAGTGCGTAGGGCAGGTCGGGTCTGTAACCATTGGAAGCATTAATAAAGAGAAATTTTACCATATTTTTTGTATCTTTTCCTATTTTATCCATTGAAGTATATTGGGTATGAATTGTAAGTTTACCATTTATTTAATGCGTGAACTTATATGAATGTGTTGACTAAGTAAATCTAATAAAAGTAACTGTTTAGAGAAAGATAACTAATTGTTATAAGAATATAAGTAAGATCCACAGTGTGACTTGGGGAAATAGTGCAGATCGCTGCCCTAGCAGCGCGAAAGCCCCACAGCCCCTAGTTAGGGCTACACGAAGGTGAATATAATAGGGTGCGATGGCCTCGTAGGTCAGGGAAGTGCATGAAGTAACCTGCACGAAGGTATTCATAGTTGGACTAAATCAACCCATCAAACATGTCAAGGGTGCGGAAACCTAGTTCCAGCATCCCCCCATACTGCTTCAGGTGACACCTCAGTCCTCACTCTACGGATTGTTGTTGAAAGGGCCAATAGTACAGGGATTTTTTTAGCTAATTAACTCTGAACCTAGGTTAGGCCCCAACAAGCCAACATCCAAATTAATTTAGGAAGGTACATGACAAAGAAAGGTTTACAACCCCTTCTAAACTGTTGAAATTCTAAACAATTAACCTTCTTTGTCCTTACTAGAAACAAAAGAAAATCTTCGATGGAAAAATGCATTGAAAACCTTGTTTCAATTCTTGTGGTAAAAAGTGTATATGTAAGAGAGGGAAAGAGGGTTTGTGAGGAAAATATTTCAGCCTCCCATCAAGAACTATTTCTGAAATTGCGAGAAGAGATTCTTACTAATAAGTTTCGCTATGATAAACTTGAGGAGGGTTTAGAAGTAAAGCTCAATGAAATAGGGGATCTAGAGGGTGAAACCAAATCATCCAAACCTATATAGAGAAAGAAGGAAAAAGAGGTTACTTTGGCTGAGATGTATGGGATGAGAAAACCCCATGCAAGTCCCAAAAATAAGCATAGTCTCAACTCTAAATTGTAGCAAAACCCAACCTTGAAGGATCAGTCATTGATCTTGACGATACACCTTTCAAGGACTTACCAATCAACAAAGAGGAAGCTTCAAGTTCCTATAAAAAAAAGAACATATAGAAACAAATTAAATGGGAAAAATAGGACCCCAAGCCCAAGAAAAGAAAAAGATAAAACAAATTAAATCAAGCAATGTTGACCTCTTGTTAGAAGCAACAAAAACATTAAAATGAGCATTGAAAAGGAAATGTTGCCAAATGTTTTGGCAGTGTTGATCTTTGATTTTCTTTTTGACAGCATTGCCATATATTTTGGCATCACTTTCATTATTTTGGTTTTGACAACATATACCCATTTATTATTTCATCACCTGAATAGTAATTTCTAGCACTAGAGTTTTGACAACGATAAGAATATATATTTATTCAAATTTTTCTAGAGGTCGTATTTATACAGTAAGCATGATCTTGGAAAGATACGATAAAGTCAGGACAGAGATCAAAAATACATTTCTATTTTGAGCAAATCAGCTAATATCAAATTAGGATATTGGGGCTATAAACATGGGGTTTTCTAGATCTTATTCTAAATTGTGAGTAGCTAGTTCAGATCCACATCTTCAGCAGATTCTATAGCTACATACCTACCTTTTTTCCACCATGGATCATGTTTCCAAGTGTCAATGCATCACTTGTTTATTGTAAATGTATTTTCCATGTTTAATTTAAAATCATTAGGATATGTATATATTTTTAGTATTTTTTAATTAAAACTTTCTATATATTTTGGATCTCAAAGCTTATGTAATTTGTTTATAAACTAGATGAAAAATTAGAGAGAATGGTTGGTTTCTGAAGAAAAATACTTGTGCTGTATTTGACTCCATTTTGAGATTAATAAAGATTTCAAGGCATAAGTATTTGACCTATTATATTAGAAATTCTTTTAGTGATGATTATGAGTCAGTTATCCTAGTAATATTTTTCCTTTGCAATTATATAAGTGCTTTTAGTCGCCATATTTAAAACGAAAGTCATATAAGTTTGCATAATTCATTTCGTGCTCTACTTTACAAGTTTCAAGTACTGTCACTTTTTCTTTTAATATCAAACAAAATTCATTCTGATGATATATATATTGATGCTTGTTTCTTTTTTAACCTGTCATCTTAATAATCATAGATCTAAATAAGTGTTATTCATCCTGCATTTGAGCTCTGATTGTTCTCCCACCAAATCTTGGAATCTTCATTGAAATGACATCTTAGTTATAACTTATTTCAAATTTTATTATCGTATTTTCACTTTGATATGATGTAATATGATTATCGTTTCATTTCATATGTTGTAACATTAGATATATAATAGAGAAATCAATTATTTCATGAAATAAATAATAAATTTTCATTGCAAATATTTTTTATTTTATTTTTTAGAAAAATGATCTTTCAAAAGATCTAAATGATCCTCATCACATAGACCCATATCACATTGGTTCTAGTATTAATATGGAAGATGATGCTCATAATGACACAAATACATATGACAGTAAGGATGATGCCGATACTGATGACGATGATGATGATAATGATGATCATGATCATGATGGTGGTGATAATGATGAGCCAATTGTTGATAGTATGCAGTGACATTCATGATCATATAAACGATATCATGGATCATTTTTTATATATTGTTATGATGTCGATTTTCATGGTTACTATCATATGTATAATTTTCACGACCTCCAGTACCATATTATTGAGTTGTGTCATTTTTACTTATGTCAAGTGTTGGACATGTATCATTTTCACATGTAATTCATCTACTAGTATATGTGAATTTTACTTTTTTTAGTTATATATAATGATGATCTTATCATGATTGACTCGTCAATTTTATATATTGAAAGTGTTGATGATTTGGATGCTATTTATTACGTATGATGGTTTTGATTTGCTGCTCATGATAGATGTTTTCAAATTCACGTAGCTTATAGACATTTGAATCACTTGTTTTAATTATAGATAATTATAATGTTAGAATAATAATCTTGTTATTTTATATATACTCGATATTGTAGATTCTTTTTTGATGGATATTTAATATATAATGATGTTATTAATTTGTATGGATGTCTGTTTCCCCAAAAATTATTTATAACTGTTATCCTATAAAATATTTAAAATGCATTCATATGACTTACCGTATAATCATATAACTTATTTAAGAGACATCATATATTCAACTAATTAAATTGAAATAAAACATATTAATTTAATTGTGTAAAAAACAATAATCATTAACAATTTAAACTTTGAAATGGGAACTATAAAATCAAAACAGGAACTCTAGCCAAAAAACGCCGTAAAAACATCAAAATAGTGCTAAAAACGAAAAGTGTTGATGCTGGAATAACACCTTTTTTTCTGGGGTAAATTTTCAACATGTTTAAAAATGACGCTGAAAACCAATTTTTTGTGCATAAATTGTCCAAAAAGCACTCTCAAAACAAAAAGTGTTGATGTTCGAATAACACTTTGCAGAAAACATCCTCAAAATAAAAAGTGTTGATGTTCAAATAACACTTTATTTTTCAATGGTAAATTTTGTGCAAAAAGCACCGTAAAAACGAAAAGTGTTGACGCTGGAAAAACACTTTTTTTAGTGGGCAGATTTTCAACATTTCAAAATAATGGCGTAAAAGATTTTATCATGACTAAGAAAAACATTAAAATTTAAAAAAAAAAACAATGAAACAATGAAAAACACAAAA
>APFE031372443.1:17401-45060 GCA_000404065.3 Pinus taeda | reverse complement strand
TTGATTAACTAATTAACTAAGAGATGCTAGTAATTGAGGGGGAAGAGAAATACGTGTGATACTATACCTTGAAACGTTTGGAAAGATTGATATGTTTAATCACGAGGAGCCAATTTCCACTAATCTCATTCCCATTGTCCCTCAATAGCCTCTCTGATTTTCCTCTTTTGATAATGATCTTCTCTTGCAATAATTTTGGCATTTTCCAAACACACATGATGCTTGGTTTTGGAGTGTTCCACAAGGGTTGATGTACGAGATCTCCCATTCTTAATATCAGCATCGTGCTCTTTAAGTCTTGTTTTCAAAGACCGTCTTGTCTCTCCAATATAACTTTTGTCGTGTGAACAATCAATCGTATACACACCCTTGAGTTGTTGATGATCAAAGTTATCCTTAAATGACTTCATTTTTTGCGTAATTGTTCCACATGTCGTAAATTGAGTGAATATGTCCTTCTTCCTTAAGATCTTAGTGATTTTTTTGTAACCCTTTGAATGAATGGAATGGTGGAGTTCAGCTATCATCCAACTTTGTCATTCAAGTACACGTACACATTTCTGACCTTTCCTTGATTGCAGGGGGTTTTGTCTGTTGTTGATCCGCTAAATATTGATCCAATGGATGAGCTACACCCAGAGGGAATGAGGTAACCGCCTACCTTCCCCATCTGGTGTTCCACAAAATTTGAACAACAACCTCAAGTTAGAGGGGCCCTGTAATGGTGAGGGTTTTTCTTATCTGAGGGTTTGCAGATAGTGAATCCATCCACTGAAACATTGAAACAAACTCGACAAAGGTCGTAGCTTGTAATTTCAGATTGAGTAGAGGATATGGCTGCCCTACTAGTCTATTTCGCTCCTTTTGGGGGCACTCTCGCTACACCAGTGTTACCTTCCTTCCTTCCACATACCACTCAATCCCAACATTGTTACATAACCCTTCTAAGGAGGTACATGTGCTGGTATGGACTCTAATAAATACTTGTTGGGTGTAGTTAATTAAAAGCATGCTATATACTTACCTTTATCATTTCTTGTTGATAGTGATCCCACCAAGATTTCGCAACTCGTTCCTCGGTTATTACAGGTAAGTTTTATCTTTCACTGCTTTAGTATTTCCATATTTAGGGTTATCATTGCCTTATTTATTCTAACCCTCTGCAATCATTTTCCGCAGGTAAGAGGGAGACCTAACAATTATTCTCTTTAGACATTCAAGTCTAAGGCATTAATAACATACAGGTTCTGTGTTATTGTTCGAGGTTGGTTTCTATCACCCGGTTTCGGGTCCTCTCATTAGATTTGGGGATTTTTTTGTTGTTTTAAAGTTGACCAAGCTACTAAGGCCAAGGACTCTGTCTAGTTTCTCAAGATAGTGAATGTGTATTTTTCTTTTATATCTCAATGATTCTCTAGTTCTATTGTACTTTGTACTGGCAAGGAATTCGAGGTTCTGAACAATTTATTATTTTGAATCTTTTAAAAATATAGCAACTCTGATAGATAACTTTAATTTCTGTTCATGTATAAATGGTTCTTCATAATATGCTAGTTCTGGTAATTTTGTTATTGCATTGTGAAGGCAGCGCAAAGATGTGCAAATTTCCTTATTTCTGGGTTATCATTTTTCTTGCATTTTTTTTTAGTTTAATACATTACAATTACGATAGGGTTTCTCATGGGTGTTCTGAGTGTGATATCTTAAATTTTATCGATGCTCTGCTATTTCTAGTATCATGTACTATTAGTTTTCTATTAAGAAATTTAGTCATTCGTATGTTTAATCTCGTTATTCCATTGCACTCATTTAAGCACTAGTCTATTCAAACTTAGAACCTGATCATTTGTACCTTTATTTTGGGTATTTATACTTCTAAGAATTGCAGGGTTTATTGTTCATAATTCCCTATTCATGTTTCATGTATCAATTAAACGACAACTTATGTGTAATATACAACGTATAGGTTTTCTTTTGTGCATTTCTATAGGTTTGTATACTGAGGCGAAAATTAGTTATTCAACCGAGTTGTACTTGTGTTTATAGACCTGTATTCTGGTATTTAAACAAGATTGATAACCGAGTTGTACATATTTCTACATACATGTATTCAGGTGTTTAAACAATATTAACAACTAAGTTATGCATTTATCCATAAATTTGTACACTAAGATTAAATAAACTTCATATCTAAATTATAATTATTTGTTTCCTATGGGTAATAACTTCATTTTCTTGGAAGATCTCATCACCCAGCCACGAGTCTGGTGATGACGCCCCAACTCTCCCCTGAGCTCTTCCCCTCTAGACAGTGGTATTCACTCGTTAATTGAATCGACACGAAACATCAAGACTAACTGTCCAATTTCCGGTTTCTCCAAGACTCCCACTGGTTTATTTCACCTAGCTCAAGGAGGTTCCTTGGATTATTCGACAGCATCCACCCTTCTCATTCAATTGCTTCCTTCCTCTCTCCTCCAACCCCCATGCCTTCCTCGGATTCCCCCTTGAGGGAAAGGATGAATAACCACCATAATTGGCTCACGAGGTTAATCCAACCAGTTTTCTAGTTTGAAATATGTATACTTCTGTCATTTAACATAGTAAAGTAGTAAAATAGTAAAATAGTAAAGTGGTAAAGAAGTATTTCTATGTAGGTTGGGTGTTATATATTCCCCCTCTAGTGAGGAACACCATACATGGTGTTCTTCTCAAGTCATAAGAAAAAGTTCGAATAACCTTCATGCATAAAATCCTCTTCTTCCCAGGTGGCTTTTTCCTGGAGACAACGTGCTTCCATTGCACTTTAACCTGGGTGATGACTCGTTTCTGTAACATTGTTTCTCTTCGGCCGAAAATACAAAGTGGTTCTACCAGGAATTCGCCTTCTAGCTCGACATGTTCATTGTCACAAAATATCATAATTTAAAAAAAAAAATTAATGGACATATACATAAAGTAAAATTTAATTCACTAATTGAATTACCTACACATTCTCCAAATTTAATTATATGATTAGGATCGTACACATATTTATTTAATAATGATACATGAAAGACATTTTGGATGTGAATATGGCTTGGTATTGCAAGTTTATATGCTATTGACACTACTACATAAAGGGGGGTTTTAAGACAATATTTGAGACAATTTTGGGTAAATTGTCTTAACTTTATACAAAACAAAACTTGTGCATTGTCTTAAATATTGTATTTAAGTGGGTGTCTCAAAAATTAGTGTCTCAAAGTTTATTGTCTTAAAAATTATGTCTTAAAGATTATTGTCTTAAAAAATATTGTCTTAAAGATTATTGTCTTAAAGAATTGTCTCTATAAAGACAATATATAAAACAATCATTATTGTCTCTTAGGAGACAATTTCATTTTTGTCTCTCTAGAGACAATATAAAACAATGAATCCAAAAATATCTCACCATTGAAATAAATCGGTATATAAAACATTTAATTAAAAATAAAGTACAAAATCGTTGATCAATTCATGTTAGCACAGAGTGGAATCGAACCACCAACCTCTTGCTTGTAAGGCATGCACTCTTCCATTGAGCTAGTACACATTAAAGAATTTAGTGAAGAGTTATGTCTTTTCTATCTTGATTTATTAAAATATAATTCCAATCTTAATTTCATTTGAAATTTCATGTTTCCCACTAATTTCATAAATTTCCAGCATGTTTGGGATATAGTTCTCTATTGTGGCCCATTCATAAGAGAGTTCTTGAGAAGCACCATTATAAATAATTCAATGCTTCCATAGCTTAAGACTCTTGTTTACAAATATTTTGTCATTGGGTATTGTGACAAACAAAAAAAGTGAAGCCAAAGATGAAATTTTTTAACAACTCCCAACTTCCATAAAAAAGTTGTTCCACCTAAATTTGAGCACTGTTTAAAACTGATATTCTAGCTTTGAAACAGAACATGCTAATTTGTTTGCAAACAATATATCAGAAATTACTTCAAAATATCAAGCAAAAGATTGGATGTATAAACTTTATGCCAATACCATGCTAAATTTGTAAAAATCATATAATGATGTCTAATACAAGTCAATTATGAGTTCTGAAATCATATCCTTCAGAATTTATTATTGCATTCCTTTGCTGTCAAATAAATTTTCACTTTGTATCCTATGCAATCAGGAATAGTTTTAGCTATGACACAATGTTAATCTACTATACATAATCCTATCATAGCATGTATCCATATGTTTTGCTGCTTCACATATGTTCTTGAAGATCGGCATACACAACAAAATGCATAGGTGGCAAGTAGTTTACCTTGCCGAGAACTAGACGCAAGACTTATCTTTGTTCACTTGCATGTGATCGCCATCAAACATGCACTGAGTAGTATTGTGTTTCCATTTCATCTAAAGCATGGGACAAAATGATTAGAATGCCTAAAAATCCAATATATACTAGAACAAAGTTAAAACAGAGAATTTATACATTATAAGTTTTAAACACAGTTTGTAGTTGGGCAATATAAAACAAACATTTTTTACATAAACGATGCACACAAAAGGCCTTATTTCCAAGGGGAAGGTAGAAATATCCATAGTAAGATGACTATAGGGAGTGACCACTCAAGGCATATTACGCTTTGATACCAACTTTCAAGTTATTCCTTTCCAAAAAATGGGCAAAAGATTAATTATCTTTGTAGAAGAAGTTGGGATGCTATTTCCAGCACAAGTCTTCAATTAGCAACTTCACATGACAACTTGTATAATGTGATTCCATTATGAATGTGGATCACAAGGTGAGGATCAGAAGATAACATTTCTAATCCACATAGACGTTAATAGCTACCCTATGTAGTTCCCCATACAGGTAAACACTTGAATTCGAGAGAAAATTTACATCCACGTAATCTACTTAGTTAAGGACTAGTTTAATCGATGCTAGGATTGTCCACATGTGAAGTTTCATAGACTAGTTGGTCTTGTACATGCTAGTCAATCTAGTATTGGCATCCCCTCATTGAATTTGTAATGCACAACCATATATGTAACAACACATTGTGTGTGTATTTGATATCTATGCCTTGGGATATGGCATTTGTCTTTGGTCCCAAAGGCATGCCCCCTAAGACTTTTGGAAAATCACATCTTACTACTAAGTTGCTAACTGTTTTCATCAAACAAGAATGTTTTTCCTTTCCAATTTATCTTATAATCACTCTGACTAACTATACAATAAAACTACTAGTAAACATTTTACACGTACAACAGAATTGGTTAATGTTATTCTGTATCACTACATGCAAATTGTAGAGACAGAACAATGCATATGTCATAACAGTATTGACATATATAATCACACTAGTCGTAAACAAAAAATAGCTACAATATTGGCTAAATTAAGCAATAAAGGTTTATGTCTTACAAATTCGCTAGTGTCAATAGAATTCATTTGCCTGGAATGCTGACACTTGACAGTCTTGCCTACCACAAGATCCTGATGAAGCTTTGACAAGACAATATATTAAATCAAGCACAAAATATAATAAGATTGCAATTAATATGATAACGAATAGCATGTATTGTTTAAAACAGAAGCATAACCTTCAAATGGAGCCAGAGAAAGCAAAAATAATGAAAATGGTTAACATCTACTAGAACTTAAATGACTGAATGAAAGACATATTTATCGGTTTTTGATGGGTCAAAAGAAGTGCTGATAGGTATCATTCATATCAAAGATCAATGGAAGATCCAAAACAAACCTGGTGCAAATATCAAATAGAATGACTATGTAGATGTAAGCATACATTTTTAAAATCTACACAAGCAACCATCATTTCTTGAGCATCGGGGTGAATCTCATCAAAAATATAATTTTCTCCCAACCCGATCATGAGATCTGCAAATATGAATTTTGAATAAGATATTGGTTGGAAAAGAAGATATTAATAAAAACCAATGACCATGACTTGATGAAATAAACACCATCTCTACCTCCTGAGTCGTAAAGAGTAAAATTCAGTTCATTGTTACATAAGCCATGTCTGTTCTAGAGAGTCTAGGGATGGAGGATTGGGTAGCCCTTTTACATCTGTGTGACTAAGGATCTTTCATCTTTGTGGTATTCCTGGAGACCCCACTAACATTACCCCTCACTTGGATAAATAATGGATTGCCAAGGCTCCTATGGCCTGCTGGTTGAAAAGTTACTTGTCCACCTGAAAATAACATTCTTATAAGCACAAAATTTGGAGATAGATTCTACTACTACAAGGGTCGGTTGTCAAGAGATTGGGGATGGCTTTTTCTTGTGCTTTGTGTCACAAGGATGAAATGGAAGCTGCAAAAATATTTATTTTGGACGTGGTATAAGGCTGGTTTTGATTTCTTTTGCCCTACCCTACTTTCATGGAAAGGTCCTCTTATGGGTGAGACTTGGATTGTTTAGAATAGCTACAAGTATCTATGGCATCTAACACGGTTGATTGTTATTGCCTTTCTACCAAAGCATCATTGTAATGTTATTATTTAGGACCCCTCTTCTTTTAGCCTAGGGGATTTTACAATATTTAAATAGGATTTGGTTCTGCTTATGAGAGTCACTCTGTCCATGTCATGATGTTGAGTCTCTCTCTTGGTGTGCAAGCTCATATGCTTTCCTTTTTTGGAAATTTTTATGGCAGGATTTTTATAAAATCAACATCTATCACATTGCGCATGAGGAGCTAGGAATGAGGTTGTTATCCCTCCTAAGTCCTTCCGCTTTGCTGTAATATGGAATATCGGGGAATTTGCAGCTATAACTACAAATTTTGTATGTCACATGTTATGGCCCACTGATTCATGAGTTTCATGTTATAATGTGAAAACTGGATGGGTTGTTCATTCATTGGAAGGCTCACTATCTAATCCTATTTTCTTATAATCTCATGTTATAATTTCCCTTCATCATTCTATGGTTTCACATTATCTTTTGGCTACATATTCATAATGTCGATGGTAAATCTTATAGAAGGGCCCTCATGTACTCTCATTAAGCTAAAGGATCTACTTGGACTAGTCATGATACATTAGTGTATGGCTTGACTACAACTTCTCCATATAAATGCAAACCCTCTTTGTTTGTATTACTTGACTCCATAACCCTTGGTTTAGCCTCTGCTAGAAAAGCATCTTTAGGAATTGGAGAGATGTCAATAAAGAAAGACCACCCTCCAAGCGTTTGCCTGCTTCCTATTATAATTCCAAAGGTTAATGAGGGGTAGTGATAGGATCGGGGAGGGATAGGCAACTCGGGATGTGGTTGACAGAGAAAAAATACTGCATCACTGAGTACCCTGTGTCTTTTTTATCTGGATTTATTAAAATATAATTCCAATCTTAATTTCATTTGAAATTTCAAGTTTCCTACTAATATCATAAACTTCCAGCATGTTTGGGATAAGATTCTCTATTGCTTCCTATTGTAATTCCAGAGGATAAGGAGAGATAGTGATAGGGTTAGTGACGGATAGGTAGCTCAAGATATGGTAGTTAGAGCAAAAACACTGCATCACCGAGTACCTTGTGTCTTTTCTATCTTGATTTATTAAAATATAATTCCAATCTTAATTTCATTTGAAATTGCAAGCATCCTACTAATTTCATAAATTTCCAACATGTTTGGGATATAGTTCTCTGTTGTATGCCATTCATAAGAGAGTTCTTGAGAAGCACCATTTATAAATAATTGAATGCTTCCACAGCTTAAGACTCTTGTTTACAAATATTTTGTCATTGGGCATTGTGACAAACAAAAAAAGTGAAGGCAAAGACGAAATTTTTTAACAACTCCCCACTTCCATAAAAAACGTTGTTCCACCTAAATTTGCAGACTGTTTAAAACTGGTATTCTAGCTTTGAAATAGAACATGCTAATTTGTTTGCAAACAACATATCACAAATTAATTCAAAATATCAAGGAAAAGATTGCATGTATAAACTTTATGCCTATGCCATGCTATAAATTTGTCAAAATCATATAATGATGTCTAAGACAAGTCAATTATGAGTTTTGAAATCATATCCTTCGGAATTTATTATCGTATTCCTTTGTTGTCAAATAAATTTGCACTTCCTATCCTCTGTAATCAGGAATAGTTTTAGTTATGACACAATGTTCATCTGCTAGACTTAGTCCTATCATAGCATGTATGCATATATTTTGTTGCATCACATATGTTCTTGAAGATCGACATACACAACAAAATGCATAGGAAGGAAGTAGTTTACCTTTACCAGAACTGGATGCAAGACTTATCTTTGTGCACTTGCATGCGATTGCCATCATACTTGCACTTAGTAGTAATTCTTTCCCTTTCATCTAAAACATGGGCCAAAATGATCAGAATGCATAAAAATCCAATATATAGTGGAACCAATTTAAAACGGAGACTTGATACATTTTAAATTTTTATAAACATGGTTTGTATTTGGGCAATAGAAAACAAACATTCTTTACATAAACGATGCATATAAAAGGCCTTGTTTCCAAGGGGAAGGTAGAAATCCCATGGTGAGGTTACTATCAGGAGTGACCACTGAAGGCATATTACACTTTGATACCGACTTTCAAGTTATGCCTTTCCAAAAAATGGGCAAAAGATCAGTTATCTTTATAGAAGAAGGTGGGATGTTGTTTCCAACAGAGGTCTTCAATTAGCAACTTCACATGACAACTGGTACAATGTGATTCCATTCTGAATGTGGCTCACAAGGTGAGGATAAGAAGATAACATTGCTTATCCACATAGAGGTTAGCAACTACCCTATGTAGTTCCTTATACAGATAAACATATACATGAATTTGAGAGAAAATTTACATCCATGTAATATTCTTAGTTAAGAACTAGTTTCAAGGATGCTAGGATTGTCCACATTTGAAGTTTCATAGACTAGTTGGTCTTGTACATGCTAGTCAATCCAGTATTGGCATCCCCTCATTGAATTTGTAATGCACGACCATAGATGTAATAACACATTGTGTGTGTATTCAATATCTATGCTTTGGGAGATGGCATCTATTTTTGGTCCCAAAGGCATGCCCCCAAGACTTCTAGCAAATCACAACTTACTACTAAGTTGGTAACTTTTTTCATCAAAAGAAGAATGTTTTTCCTTTCCAATTTATCTTATATCACTCTAACTGACTACACAATAAAACTACTAGTAAACATTATACACATACAACAGAATTGGTAAATATTATTCTGTATCTCTACATGCAAATTACAAAGACAAAACAATCCAAATATCATAATAGTATTAACATATATAATCACACTAGTCATAAACAAAAAATAGGGAATAGTAGCATTATACAACAAAAATAGCTACAATATTTGCTAAATTAAGAAATAAAGGTTTATGCCAATTCCCAAGTAGTGTCAATAGAATTCATTTGCTTGGAGTGCTGACACTTGACTAGCTTGCCTACGACAAGATCTTGATGAAGCTTTGACAAGAAAATATATTAACTCAAGCAGAAAATATAATAAGATTGTAATTAATATGATAACGAATAGCATGTCTTGTTTAAAACATAAGCAAAACTTTTAAAAGGAGCCAGAGAAAGCAAAAATAATGAAAATGGTTAACATCCACCAGAACTTAGATGACTAAATTGAAGACATATTTATCGGTTTTGATGGGGCAAAAGAAGTGCTAATAGGTATCATTCATATGAAATATCAATGGAAGATCCAAGACAAACCTAGCGCAGATATCGAACAAAAGAACTGTGTAGACGTAAGCATAAATTTTTTAAATTTACACAAGAAACCATCATGTCTCGAGCATCAGGGTGAATCTCATCAAGAATAGAATTTTCTCCCAACCCAATCCTGAGATATGAAAATAAGGATTTTGAATAAGAGAATGGTTGGAAAAGAAGATATTAATACAAACCAAAGACCATGACCTGATGAAATAAACACCATCTCTACCTCTTGATTCGTAAAGAGTAAAATGCAGTTAACTGTTACATAAGCCTGGTCTGTTCTAGAGAGACTGGGGATGGGGATTGGGTAGCCCTTCTACATCTGCATGACTAAGGATATTTCCTCTTTGTGGTATCCCTAGACACCCCACTGACATTTCCACTCAATTGGAAAAACAATGGATGGCCAAGGATTCTATGTCCTGCTTGTTGACAAGGTACTAGTCGACCTAAAAATAATATTCTTATAAGCACAAAGTTTGGAGATAGATTCTACTCCTACAAGGGTCAGCTGTCAAGATATTGGGGATGGCTTTTGCTTGTGCTTTGTGTCACAAGGATGAAATGGAAGCTGCAAAAATATTTACTTTGGATGTGGTATTAGGCTTATTTTGATTTCTTCAGCCCTACCCTGCTTTCGTGGAAAGGTCCTCTTATGGGTGAGACTTGGATTGTTTAGAACAGTCGCAAATCTCTATTTCATTTAACACAATTGATTGCTATTGCCTTTCTACCCAAGCATCATTGTAAATTTATTATTTAGGACCCCTCTCTGTTAAGCCTAGGGGATTTTAGAAGCTTTAAATAGGAGTTGGATCTGCTTATGAGAGTCAAACTTTGTCCATGTCATGATGTTGATTCTCTCTCTTGGTGTGCAAGTGATGGGAATAAGACCACAGGCAACAGAACCCAGCTCAGGGAGGTCACCAACCTGTCCAGTAGTCAACCATGAGTTATATGCTTAATTTTTACGCATTTGTGCCTCAGACTAGTTGAACTGGGCGTACTTGAGATAAAAGAAAACACTTGCGTTAGAATAGGATTGAAAAATGAAGCTGACTAACGATGAAGAAATACAAACCCTGTCCTAAGGGAGAAATCGTGGGCAAAAAGGGTTATCTGTAAAATATGTGCGAACATAGTGCCGCCCATAAATCCTACACAATGAATCAAAGAGAAAAGGGTCAGAACAGTAATTAAAACAATTAGACGTGAGAAATGGATTTTCAGAACTACCCGAGTAGTAGTCACCTGAGTCCGAGAAAGCTCGTAACCAAGGAGAGATGGAATAGCAAGGAAGTTTGTGTATTCCTTTGTCAATAGAAGGAAAAAGAGATAATTAGCCAGAAGCGGATGTTACACATTGCAGGGAAGAAAACATTAGAGTTCATGGATATAATGAATAAACAAACACAGAGTAAATGTATTACCTACTTTGCCTGGGATGGTAGCCTAGTAGAGCCATCACGGGGATTATCTGCACTCTGTTATACACGGAGGCTGGGTAGCTGTGCACACAGGTCCAGCATCGTGACAAAAGTAGAACCCTCCTCTCAACTTCTGTGTTGTAGATTGCAGCAAGAAGCCAAACCCTCCTCTCCACTTCTGCATTATAGATTGCAGCAAGAACGACAACCTCAACGCAGAAGATAGGCAAACAAGGGTAGGGATTTTTCAGGACAATCTAAACTATAGATCGAGCATAGTGCATCTGGGTGGTGAGAGGCTTCTTCACCAACTAAACGCTAAGGTTTTGTGCCCACCGGACAAGTGTACAACGTACAGGTTGGAAGAAATAAATGAAAAAATAGTTTGTATGGAGGTAGTACGCATCCCACTGGGTTTGTGGTACAAGTTAAATAGATACAACAAATATGTATTAAAGAGAGAGAAGTAGATGTAACTATTGTTATAACTAAGGTATGGTTGAGATAGGGAGGGTATTTAGGGTAGTAGACATGTCATTATTTAACAAGAGGGTTTGCACGACATCTAGTCCCTACCCTATGTTATTGTTGGTTCAAGTTGTATCTAGCACAAGTAGCATAGCAAGAAAAAAAATACTAGCTAGCTAGCTTTTATACTTGCAGGTTCATGCTCGTTGTGCTCATTGTGCTGTGCTGATTAAACCAATAGAAGCACCACTAACAGCAGAGTAAGAAACAATGGTTATAGTACCTATTGCAAGGTCCATTCCAAAGGATATGAAAGAGAGTGTTTCTCAAGATAGACAGTCTCTACAGTTCTCACCATGTTCCAAGCTGATAGTAGGAGCATGCTGGTTGTAGTTCCAGTGAAGCTCTATGCTATGAACCGTGAACCTGGTACTTTGAACATTTAACTACCTATTTTTTTCACGAACCAATCATCTTACATGAGAAACTCCTTTATTAAACCAAAGGGCTTTTATATGACTAACGAAAATGAGGAATCAGGTTATAAGAACATCTGTATGCCCAGGTCTCAGAGAGGTATACCTAGCTTTTTAGCACCTACTAACACCAGAGTAATTACAGTGCCCCAAAAATATTCTAGATACCTTCAATGAGTTCAAGATAATGAATGAAATCTCAGAAAGGGAGGCCGCTGGAATCTCAAAACCCTTGAGTTTCCTATCCATGGTACTTGCTTGCTCAACGGAGAAATTTCGCAGTTGTGTGAGGTAGTAGTATGTGATAATTGTACTCATAAAAAACGATAATAGTCTCAACAATGATTTTGTTTCCTCTACCTGCGTGACTATGCAAAGTTTACATTGACTTTTGTATTTGAGATCCTTCAATCCAGTGTTGTTGTCAAGGAAAGTTTCCTTGTCCAAAAACCTGAACTAGCACGACAAGACTTATATGCATTAGGTATAGATTTTGTAAAAAAAAAATACGCTTCAATTCATACAGCATTCACAAATAATTATTTTCCTACTACATTTCTGACAACCAACTGTGGAATTTCAAATTTATCTCCCCTCTTAATCTAAAAATTGATGTAACTAATCATTATTACTTTTTTTTTGTTATATGCAAAAGTTTTATAAAACAAATTGCATTGTTATATGCCAAGATTTTATAACAATTACGATTACGTTTAGAAAAGTATTTTTATCAGGGCAGATTTCGGAATATCTAGGAATCCCATGGATAGCATTTAGGTTGAAAAATTAATCCACTACGAGAGCTAGTTCCCTCTATAAACTTCTCTTTATTCTGAAGTTGTGGATGCTTTTAGGAAGGTAGGTTGGCTTGATTTCTTTGATAAGTTGGAAGGATACAATGATGTAGTAGCACTGGAGTTTGCCCGGAATTCTTAACATCCCCAAGAGAAAGACTCTAAAACAATGAATTCTACATGACTTTTAGGGGATTCAAGATATTTGTAAATGTAAAATTGCTCAGTGAAGTTATTGGAATTCCTAGGGGGCAGCCTTGGGATAAGGATGATAGAGTATTCAACCTCAGAGCCAATACCAACTTTTTCAGATCCTATGATAACTTATAAGTATGAAGAAAATAGAAATGGGGTGAAAAAGGAGTCTCTTCCATATGAATGGGGAGAGATAGCATATCATTTCATTAAATATTGAACCTATGAGGGAAGGCTAAGCATTGTATATGCTTACTATTTTCGAATTCTGCTTAAAATTCGAAACATGAGCCATCAAAAACCATAACAAAGGATGAGTATCCCCCATTTCCTATTGCATTCCCTATAATAAATGTGTGTTAGAATTTAGAAGGGGAAATTGGATGTTGTAGCACATCACTACCTAGTTAAGTTGATCAATTGACATGAGTTACAGAAAAAACTCCATCATCTGTCATGGGACCAATTTGTCTCTTTAGGGACTGGGCATTATAAAATCTAAGAAACAGAACACCTGACAACACCTCCTTCAGTGAGAGTAGAGGGTCATAAAAGTGTGAAGAAGTCTGGTCAGAAAGACTCCAAAAAGGACAAGGGAAGCATTTTCTGATGAATAAATTTCTCATACATTAATCCATCTATCCACTCCGGGCTTTCCACCCCCAAGATCCAAGAATCCCATGGCTTCAATTTTGGTAGTTAAAACACTCAGGAAAAGAAAAACAATTCTTCAAGCAACACAGAAAATGTCAACCTCGTGACCAAACAAATTCAGTTCATACATTACTTGTTCATAAATTCAAATCGACCATTAGATTGAAGTACAATAAGAACCCAACAAATCATATCAATTAGACAATGTTAAATAAGGACCACATCCAAAGGTAGATTAAAAAGAAAGTGAAATTTGGGAAATTTTGGAACAAAGTAGCATGAAAATTGGCCATGTGAAAATAAAATGACAGAACACAACTAGAATCTAAAAACTTCGAACTATTGTTTATTGGGAGTGCAAAATCATGTGCTTAATTGCATTATGAATAGAAAGTATGATAAGAACTTAGTACCAAATCATAAGAAGTGAAAAATTTTGTGCTTAATTGCACTATGAACAAAAAGTATGATAAGAAATCAATACCAAATCATATCAATTAGACCATGTTAGATAAGGACCAGTTCTAGATGCAAATTAAGGATGAAAGTGGAAGAGGATCAGTTCTAGAACAGGCTACCTCGAAAATTGACCAAACTGAAAATATAATAATGGTACAGGATTTGAAATTGATGAATTTGCGATATTGTTTATTTGGAGTGCAGAGTTTTTTGCTTAGTTGCAATATGAAGAGAAAGAAAGCAAAGAGTTCCCTTTTGTACAAGAGATGTTGCTCTATCTCTGGTTATAGACTTTGTATAGAAAGTTTGGTTCTATTTCAGCCTAGTCTTTTAAGTGGCAATAGCCACACTATATTTTTCATTCTATCACCTAACACTAAATATTAATTAACTCTTAACCATAAGTAAGGATCCCTTCCATTGAAGCATCCTAACTCTCTAGGTTGTGGAAGAACTCCATAACAAAAAACCTGCCAAAACGGTAATAATGGAAAAGATAAAAGTTCGTGCAAACAAGAAATAAAAAATAGAACCTCTCACACAAGCACTCATATTTGACACTTTAAACATACAATTTAGCAATGCATGTCTACTTCTCTATATATAAAATTTCAAGAATACTACAAGAACAGAGTGGCCATGTGGGAAAGACAAGTCTGTTAACTTTTGAAGAATCCAAGCAACAGTGAAGTTGATTAGGTTAGCACACCAACATAATTTGTGGGGTGTAGCATGATTGAAAGATCAAACATACAAGCTACCTACCAATATATCCAAAAGTGCCCTCTTTCAAATGGTGTTATCTAGATCCCTTCAATGAGATACCTTATAGAACTGTTCCACACAACAAACTACTCACTTTTTGTTGGATATGTGTTGAACAGTGAATAATTTCTATGGTTTGTTGATGGGAATGCACACTATGGCATCTGCACCCAATGAAAATCCAATATTTGGCCACCTCTACCACTATTGTGGTTTGCATACAGGCATTTTGAAAATCATCAATGCTATGTCACATTTTTGAGCTCACACGTACTTTTAGATACAATTAAGTTATAGAACATTAGTTAAGCAATGAAGAGAGCCAATGAATACTCTTACTAGAGCCATGAAGGGTACCTTATAACTCAAGTGTTTGGTGAATTACTTATGTCACTAGGGTGAGGACATTTTGAAGTATTTCAGCCTCTTTGATTAGTTCTCGAGCATTATAATTTTAGCCCTTAAAGAAGAAAAACAAAGGCTCTTTGATCATTTGTGGCATCTCTTAACATATGCTGTCACATCAAGGTACTCTTGTATTTTGTTTACAACATAGTCATTATCTGAAGACTTTCATTGAGGAAGCACCTAGATCAATTCAACCCTCCTAATCCTCAGAGTTATTCAGTAGCAATGTTAGACCGTTGATATCTTGTGAACATGGAAATCTATTTAGTGGATGAAATTAATCCTATGACATTTTTTTTATTCTGACTCAAAGGATCCCCTTCATACTTAGAATCATTATTAAATGAAGATCTAATCCAAGACTTTTTCAACCTGAGAAATTAATGTTCAAGCATGCTCTCAGATCATCAACCTTTGAAGAATTGAAAGAATATGGTTCATTTTTTATTCTAAGAGACCAATATGCACATAACTATGTGAAAGGAATTTGGCAGAGACAATATTTTTTTAATATTAATGAATACCTAGAATAGATAGGACCCATTTGTTAATAGACCTCATCATGGCCTTTGCTTTTGTTTTATATGCGACTGTCTTTTAAAATAATAATAACTTCAGGCTGCTAACTCCATTGTCTATCTGGTGAAAGATTAGTTGCTTATATAGCTAGTCTAGAAAGGCCCATCAATATACATATACTATTGCGATAGAGCTTAAATAGTAGAAATTAGAAGCTAGATAGAAGGAAATCAATTGGAGCCCTATGACGTTGGTGGCCAACCCATCAATATACATATACCATTGCAAGAGAGCTTAAAGACTAGAAATTAGAAGCTGGAGAGAAGGATGTCAATTGGAGCCCTATGAAGTTGGTGGCCAACCTTCATCAAAAAAAAATTTCCACATTACAAATTAGCGCCATGAAAGGTAGAATAAAATAAAAACAACCCGAGACATACGAGGATCATTATTTGAAGGAACTATTATCTACTAACACTATGGGATCATTAGTTAAGGATCTAGTGATCAGTAACAAATCTATGTTCTAACCAATTGTACAGCTCTCTTTCACTTTCTTGTTATTTTCCATAAGTTTGTGCACAGCGACAGAAAGGCACTTCTTCATATTATTCACTAGCTACAGGTTTGGGAGGAAGATTTATCAAACTTTGAAAAAAAAAGGGGGAAATGAAATTGCTCACTATCCTTTGCAAAAATGAATTCTTCAATTTAGCAACTACCCAACTCCAATATAGTAAAGGCCATCATTTATACTCATGAAGGGATTATATTTCAGGGATGATTATGGACAGTAAGATAGTACGCCTGCATACCCTAAAGGGTTTATTGTCAAACAAATATCTTACTAACAATGGACCCTCCGATCAAGTGAAATAGTGCCAATTTCAATCATGAAGCGAGTGAACAAGTAAAGTATGAATTGTGATTTATCTTGGGTTATATGGTTGTGATCTTACTAACATCAACTTAGTAAACCTGAACCATGGTTGTCATAACATATTGGTAAAAATTGCAATAGAAGGAGAGTATAATAATTCAAGGTCAAAACTTAACCTGAATCTCCTAAGGAGGAATAATCTTCTAGAAAGTATGAAGACCTAGAGCTGTTAGTCCAAGATAGAACTGTATAAAGGTTCTTGGTTACCTTCACTATGTGTGGCTCTATCTTGTATCTGATATCAACATCGTTTTGCTCTCCTTTCAGTCCAGCATTTTGAACAATTTCGTTACAATCTTGTAGCTATGATTTTGTTCACAATCGAAGTTGTGAACAAGACCACTTATCTTTTGGAAAATTTCCTATTAAGAAGAAGCTTTAGTGATATGCTAGAAATAGATGGTGGTAATTGGGAAATAATTCTGCAACTAAGATGAGAGTTTATTCTAAAAATGTTACACATGATTTCTATCCATTCTCTTTTCATTACAAGGAGCAATAACAAGTAGCAGCACAAAAAAAAGAAGCAAGAATATTTCATTCACATCAATTACCTTGCAATTTTTATACTCTACGGACATCTTCTCACTATCTTTCACAAAGTACGGAGAAATATATCCACAATCAAATTGCATTACCTCTACAACATACAGATTGTTTTATGCACTTTTTCCTTCTTCAAGTGTCACAACACCTTTCCTTCCAACTTAACTCGCCTTTGCTATCATGTTTCCTATTTCATAGTTATTCCCAACACTTACTGCAACAACATTAGTTAATTCACTATCTTCAACCTGCAGAATAATGCCAATTATAGGGTGTTAAGTTTCATCATGTGTACTCCCTTACAGATAACATTTTTCCCAAATGTTGAAAAGTAACTCCTAAAAATTCTACCCTATAGTCTTCAAGAAACTCTAGCTGATAGTTTTAAATCAACTATTCCCCTAATGAAAGTGCACCTCAACCATAGACTAAAACCAGCTCAAATGTGTGATTTTACCTCCTTTGACAAATCATTGAGTTAAAAAACAAGAGCCTTTACTATCTTGTCAATGCCCCTTGTAATTTGAATAGGATTTGCTCCAGCTGCAACAACCTGAACATGCTTATGATTCAGATTCTTATTCACAAATCTTTAAAAATACAAGCTAGATTTATCTGTTGGGTTTTTCCTAACTAGGTCATACCAATTGATAACACAATCACAATTCATCTTCAACAAGGCTATTTTTCCACTCAAATACTATCTTGATCGTCCTGAAGCCTTGAAAATTCACAAAATAAATAACTAGACAACAACCACCAAAAGGGCCTATAAAAATGAATAAATACTTAAGCTAATAATAAGGAAAAATAAATTACCTTTACACCTCAACTATTAAACCTTACAAAAGTACAACAGATGTGGTAGTTCCATAACCTACTAAATCACTTTTCTTTGTTGGAGCTTGTCTTATCAACTTGGCCCCAATATTTTCAACTGGGTCCTCTAATTCAACCTGTCAAAAGTAGGGTGCAACATTTGAATTCATTAACTAGACTGGGAATAACAATTTAACTTGACTCATCAACATCTAGCACACAAGATTTTTTTCAACTATTTAAAGCACCATTCATTACTCTATTGTGGCTACTCCATAGACTAGGTACATCCTCAAAAGATAAATATGTTGTCTATGACCTGTGATAATTTTTCCTTCCAGGTCTAAGACAGTAAGACATTTAGCAAGGAAAACTAATATAGAACATAAAAAAATTACAACACACATCTATAATATACCTCCTTAGCTATTGTCACACCATCATTGACAATCTTCAGACAACCCTACTTTCTCTCCAAAACAACATTTCGGCCCTTCGGTCCAAGGGCGACTCCGACAATAGCAACAAGCTTGTTGGCACCTGCCTGCAAGAAAATTTGAAAATATTTTCAGAAGGTGCACAACGAAATGTTGGAATATATGTCATACCAAACCTACATACAAACCACACATTAACATCAAAGGTATATGGACAAGGAAAGATCTACCACAGTAAAGTTTTATGTGAAAGAATCATCCTTTAGATGGAATTTGTTTTTCTCTGGCCTACAAGTTTTTTGTCACTGATCCGTCTTGGCTGAATTACACCTCCTTTTCCATAGATCTTGTATTAACTACCTTATCTATGCTACATAATCTCACGTCTTCCTTTTGCTTAAACTATTAGAGGAGATGGGTAAAAAAGTAATAAGAGAAGACAATTGCCTAGCATTTTTGTCAAATACTAAATCCAACTTTATCTCCTTTCCATTGTTACCCAATGAGGAAGATTGGAAATTGTTGTCATAATACCTATAACATAGGCCATCCTCCCTTATTCTAAATAGAGAATTATAATATCTTCATATTAGCTATCTCACAAACATGATTTCCATCTAGATTTAAGTCATATTAGCTCTTGGCCATCTAGATTTAATTCACCACTACTATGCATAAACAATACTTTATATGCGAGCACTAGATATTGAAGGATTTATTAGTACATACAAGTTTTTTCTTGAGCCCTCGCTAATTCGATGATTTTTCTGGAGTGAGTGTTGCATTCTGATTTGGTAGCACCTTTAGTTTTGATATTTTGGGCATTCACATGGAAATTTAGGAACCTAGATCGTGTTCCTAGATGACCCAACATGCTTTTGGAACCCTTGGAATTCACCCAACTTCATGGCAAATGTTTAAGGCAAATCTGCCCAAATTGACAAAACTATTTTTAAGACTTTTTTCCATAAAAGACAATAAATTTGGGAGAAATTTACGAGAAGGTGGTGATGAATTTTGAAAAAATAAAACATGGGTTTTTCGGTAACATGCTAATTTACAAAAACCTCTTTCAGTTTTTCAACAGGTGTCATGGTTTGGAAGATTTGAATGGCTCTTTGAAGCATATTTTTCAGAAAATCCCCAGATTTAATTTTTTCTATTTTTATAAAAACACCTAAGGGTGAACTGATGGTTATGCAAATATCCCCGTGTCAAAAATCCTTGGCAAAGAGCATCTACGTCAGTGATAATTGTTGACAAATTGCACCCATAAGTTCCTAGTTTCTATGTCATCAAAAGTCGTTGAAATCAATCAAAAAATTTTATTAACAATAATACTATGACATTGGAGCATTACTTATGCTATAAGAATAAACTGTTGCATACATGGACATCTGAATTGTATTGTTTAGTGATCCTGGAGGATCTTAACTGCAAATAAAAAAACATCAAACAGAGACCATCTAAGAGCCAAAGGATTTATTTTCAAGGGAATTTTTATTAGGTGTTTCTATTTGTATTTTTCAATTCATTTGGACAAGACGGTACACAATGGACAAATGTACAATAGAAACAAATGGAAAGGTTGTCGGTTATAGCGATATTTTTCAAACACCCTATTCATCATTTATGGCTAAAGATAGTCCATACTTTATTAAGGACACTCTCCATTTTGCGCGTAGAACCTACTATCGAATCATTGTGAAACAACATGATCATTGTCTTTTAAAATCCATTACCATCAAATGGGCAAAACATTGCAATTGTTTAACAAGTGAGAAAATTAAAGTCGATAAGATTGTAAAGTTCATTTTCGTGTTATGGTTTTGGAGGATGAAACCTAAAGAAATTAAGTTCTCTTCTACTATTTAGAATTTCACTTGATTGTGGTGATGACAGATTTTTGTTATGCCCGTCACTACTAGTCATGTTTTCAAACTATAAGTTGGATATTTCAGGCAGTCTGTATCTAACACGAGGGCTTCTTGGAAAAAATCGATGATGTTTCATGTACTGCTATCATAATGGTTTACATAATGAACTACAGAGAATTTCCTCAGAAGAATTGGAATAGAATAATGATGGGAATAGAGAAACTGAGGCCTTCATATATAGTGAATCTATGTAGGAATACAATCTCATTCAAGACAAGTTTGCAGTTACGATTAATGATGAACACCTATAAACATCTCGTAAGCATCATTATGCAAAATTAGTCACCATCCTTGGGACTTATGTTCTATATGAATCGAATATCGGAGATTGGAACAAACGAGTGGTCTTTGCCTCCTTTTATTGCATTAATAGGTGATGACAATGAAGCATTTTTGTGCTCTATCTACTCTATACACATGGCATGGATGATTTCAAATTGAATGAGGTGGCAGAGTATTCTAAGGCATGGATCAACCAATTTTGGGCTATTATAGATATTCAAGAAGTAAATTTGAGTATTTCAAAGGTAAATGGCAGAGTAGTCAAATAATAAGAGATTAATAAAAACTAGAAGAGTTTTTTAAAGAAGTAAATATACTCTTCCTTAGTGAAGAACAACTATCATTGCCCTTTCCAGCTACCAGAGCGAACCTCGCAACCATTAGCATCTTCACCACGTCTAAAACTCATTCCTCTTTTACTCTTAAATTAAGTCCTTAATGACAGGGATATCCCTATGATTTTGTTTCCTTGAGAGTTCTATTTGTAACTCACTAATACTTCATTTATCTCAACTCTATCCTATTCATCCTACCTCGTGACTAGGTTCTCTTCTAAAATTCTCATCTTTTAGTTAAAGTTATCAGGACCAAAACTGGAACCAACCCCGAGGGTCAGACTAGGACTAGAATAGAATTGGAACAGAACCAACCAGTGAATATGGTTTATTATTAGTTGTTCATAAAGTTACAAATTTTAACAAAAACTTATTTATGTATATCCATGCAAATCAAAAAAATTATACACCAAATATCCAGGTTTGCTCATGTATATAACATGTAAGGTTGAATATAGAAAAATGGCACTGAGTGTGATACATATTCAAAACAAAATACATATACATCAAGGTTCATAATGGCCTCTACATCCCAAAAACTAGAAAGCAATGACCTACAACCTACAGGCTACACAAATAACTATATATCATCAGAGTCATCTCCACCTAATGGTGCCATTATAAATAAATTTCTCAATGCCATGCAGGTCAAAAGTGTAATATCATTGTACTATTCCATTGAAAGTTTTATAATGGAAAGATATGTTGGAAATGCCATATAAGAATGACACCCCTTGCATAGTTGGATACATTTGTTCTAACTTGAGATCACTAATTGAGACTAGAAATCACAAGGGCTGGTGTGAAGTGGAGTTGTTGCTTAGGCTGTTAAAAGCCATTATTTCTTATTAGATGAAGGGAAGGAAAGCATCTTGTTATTCCCCTTGAGTATCTAATTTAGGGTTCAAGTAATGGGCAGAAAACCAAGCAGGAGATTTATTTAGAAGTTAGCAAGTCTGAGGAGGTTGTGGAGCTATATGAGGTATCTATGAGGAGGCCAACCTTGGATGATTTGTATCGTCTCTAGACCCAGGTATTCTTGAGTCATCAATGATGAAATTTTGATACCGAATTTTCTTTGTTACAAACGAACACCTTCTAGGGAAAGCATAGAACATATGTTCCCAGAGAGTCTACATAAATACTTGCCTAACATGGCAAATATGCTCTTATTAAGTGTCACTGTAAACAAGGATGTCATCCATGCTAAGTCATCTAATTTGGTGAACTTGATTCTTTAAGCTCATAATTGCCAAATTATGTTTGATCCAAAATTTGTTAGATTAAAATTTGAGATCACTAAACCTCAAGGAAAACTTGAATATGTGAGTGAACTAGAAAAAATTCATTAAAATTCATTGGAGTTTGATTGGGGTTCAACTCATGAATCTAAAACAATTAACAAAAAGAAAGGTCTTAGGTTTGAATAAAAGTCACAATCTTCACTTTTATATTTAGAGCACTAGAGTTGTTTTCAGCCATTAAGGATCTACCATATTGTTTTGGTTCTACCAAAGCATGATGTGAAACTCTGAGTTTGCAAGATGATTTTGGCCATGAACTGCTGCTGAGTTTCATGTTCTCTTTGTCCCTGTCCATTGAAAAGAGGTTCTTTCTCAGGATAAATGGAATATCCAAGAGACATGAAGGATTTAACGAGACTGATGGGTGTCTCCATCCTATGGAAGAAAGGTGTCAAGCATGTCTTTTCATGAGACAACTAAAGCACCATTCCAATAGGGAGATTAGAGGTCTTAGTATTAAGTGCAAACGTGAACACTATTGTGGTCAAATGCTTTCCCTTCTTGCCTTTGTAGTGGTAGGATACTTTTGTGATGGAAATTTGGCTTCATAACGTATAATTCTCGAGGTATTTCTTTAAGTAGTGAAATATCTAATGCATTTTCAACAAACCAGACCAGTTTAATTGTCAACTCATATCGATGGTTAAATTCAACTATGCCAATCTTCCCTTCATTGCTTTTAATATTGAATCATCTTTACCATTCTTTTTTTGCTGGAAGATGAGAGAAGTTACATCATAAGCCTTCATAAAGAATGTATCCTCGTGCTACTCTATTTGCCTCAACAAAATTTGAAGACTGGGTGCTACTTAATAGGAGCTTACAATCAACATGGCTTCTCAAAACACCAGTACTTCTGAAAATTCTGATGATAAAGATATAGCATATCTCGGACAGCAAAGAAATTGCAAGGAAAGCGAATCAATAGATAGTTTGTAGATTTGAAAGAAAGCATTCAGAGTTGTTATTATTTAAAATAGAAAACTCTGGCTACATAAGGGGTTTCAGGGACATTGCATAAAACAAAGACTTCAATTTTTAGGTAATGGAGGTTTTGCAACACTTGCTCTACATATATAATTGAAGAGAAACTAGGAAGAGCTTGCTTTTTCTCAATCCCTTATTTTCCTAAGCCCTTGATTTAATCCAGGGTTACAGAGTTGTCATGCACCCCCGACAATGGTAGAGGTCAATCATTCCACTATTGCCTATTGCCTATAAGAAATAATTGGTTTACCCAACTAAAAATTGTTTGCCAAGGGATGGATGACATGTGCTAGAACCAATATTACTGAAGCAAAGAGGGAGGAGAAAAATTATAGACATATTCACATAATCATGATATAACCTTTATTTACTATCACAATGTGTATGTATGTACACAAAGCATAATTTTATTTCCATCCTAGATGTAGAAAATGTTCTATGTATACTAAATAATCAATTGGCACTATACAAGGGATTGCTAGATTCTTAGAGACTAGCAACAACACTACGCTAAGACGATGAGGAGGGGCCAATTTTGCCATGCCAAAGAGAGGAAACCCGAGGATTCATCTAGGTAATACGCTTCACAATAATTATAGAGAAGAATTCGAGCTTGGATCTTTTCATAATGACTTAAATTGGTAAATTTTAATCTTACTGATTCCATCAGAATACGCCACTAATCCCTTCGTTCCAGTCTGATTTTTCTTTTGGTTCTCTCAAAAGCTACAATTCCCATTATTTTCTCTGTGAAGAAGAGCTTCTCCATGGTTAGCCACTTTGCACTACCTCTTGCCATGTTGGGCTCCATATATTCAAAAAATGTAGAGAAATATTCTAAAGCATTCCTAAATCGAACTTAGAACTGGCAAGAATTTAAGTGAGCTTCATATTCCCTAAGTGTTACATCTTTGGCGTATAGAGCATGAGCTAATTTGAGTATTTTCACTAGGGGTTCAAGGGAATCTTCTGAAAAATTATATAACTATAACATAAAATTTACTGCAATGCATTAATCTTGCTCAATTTTCAGGGTAGACAATTTTGAATAACTTATATGTTTTGACACTAGACATGACTCAAAATCTAGGTCAAGCAATTTAGCAAATTCTGTGAGTCTCTTGCCAGTGGCCAGCAAAGAGGAAGTAGGGTTTTGGCCTAGCGTTGGGGTAGGGATACCTGTGATATTTATTTTGTGGGGTTTGCCTCCTAGCCTCATTGATGCATGCAGTAAAGTTGACCACTGTACACCCTACACAATGCCGAAGTCGACTATGTGAATTTTCTCTGCCTTCTTATAATATGAATTACTTTAATCACTAAAGTAATTACTAAGGTTAATGGTATATTAGGTAACTTGCACAGGCGTAGACACTTAGGTCTATGCAAAAGTACCTAACTGAGCTACAAAACATCAACAATTTATTATCCAAATTTTGGTCAAGGCCATCATGCTAGTTTTATGCTTTTGTATGTTGTGTGCTTAGCCATTTCTTTCATGTGCGTGCATTTCCATTTCCATTCATGTCATCATTCCAAAACTCATTCTTCTATTACTCTTAAATTAAGTCCTTGATGACAGGGATATCCATATGATTTTGTTTCCCTTAGAGTTTTCTTTGTAACTCACTAATACTTTATTTATCTCAATTTTGTTCTATTCATCCTACCTCGTGACTAGGTTCTCTTAAAAAATTCTCATATTTTTGTTAAAGTTATTAGAACCATAATTGGAACCAGCCTCAAGGGTTAGACTAGGACTGAAATAGAACTAGACCAAAACCAACTAACCCATGTAAATCGAAACAATTATACACCAAATATCCAAGTTTTCTCAGGTATATAGCATGTAAGGTTGAATATACAAAAATGGAACTTAGTGTGATACATATACAAAACAAAATACATATAAATCATGGTTATAATGGCCTCTAGATTCCAAAAACCATAAGGTGACTACCTACAGCCTACAGGCTACACAAATAACTACATATCATCAGATTCATCCCCACCTAATGGTGCCATTGTAAATAACTTGCTCAATGCCATGCAGGTCAAAAGTGTAATATCATTGTACTATGCCATTAAAAGTTTTATAATGGAAAGATATGCTGGCAATGCCACATAAGAATGACACCCCTTGCATAGTTGGATACATTTGTTCTGATATGAGATCACCGCTTGAGATTAGAAATCATAAGGGCTGGTGTGGCATGGAGTTTTTTCTTAGGATGTTAAAATCCATTATTTCTTATTAGATGAAGGGAAGGTAAGCTACTTGTTATTCCCCTTGAGTATCTAATTTGGGGTCCAAGTAATTAGTAGAAAACCAAGCAGGAGCTTTATTCAGAATTTAGCGAGTCTGAGGAGGTTGTGAAGCTATATGAGGTATCTATGAGGAGGCTAATCTTGGATGATTTGTATCTTCTGTAGACCCAAGTATTCTTGAGTCATTAATGATGAAATTTAGATACATAATTTTCTCTGTTAGAAACGAACACTTTCCAGGGAAAGCATAGAACATATATTTCCAGAGAGTCTACAGAAATACTTGCCTAACATGGTAAAGGTGCTCTTATTAAGTGTCACTGTAGATAAGGATGTCATCTAGGCTAAGTCATCGGGTTTGGTGAACTTGATTCTTTAAGATCAAAATTGCCAAATTTTGTCTGATCCCAAATTTGTTAGATTAAAATTTGAGATTGCTGAACCTCACAACGAACTTGAATATGTGAGCGAACTAGAAAAAATTCATCAAAATTAATTATAGTTTGATTGGGGTTTGACTCATGAATATAAAACGATTAACAAAAAGAAACATAAAATCTTAAAAGACAACCCTAAACTCAATTCTCACCTCTGCCAAGCTTCATTCCACCTTTGAATCATGACTGTCGCCTCCAGAATCTTCGCATTAGTGACTTGAAAACTTGACGAAGTTGTGAGTCTTCACTGCATCCCGCAAGTGGACTTGATGTCCCCTAAATTTCTGCATACAAAGTCTAGCGAGTTGCCACAAATCGAAGACCCTATAGATTGGTGTCATGGTGTGACCACAAGGTTGAATCAATTGTGGAACATTGCTGAGTCTGTTGACTAAACTGGAACAAAGACAAATGTCATATATAATGCCAGTTACCCGCCTATGCAGGATCCTTATTCAAGTTGATACACTTATTGCTACTTCAACACCACTAAGGCCTTAATACCTAAATCCCTCAAATTGGGTATGGAAGTGGCAATAACCTACAAAAAAAGTACATTTATTCACAAACCCTCCAAACCCTAGATTTGAAATTTATTCCTATGGTTGGTTAGGGTTCCCTAATTAGTATTTTAAGGGATTTGGAGGCAAATTAGACATATTGGTCCTATAATTGATCCATGCAATTAGAAATATTTAAGTGCTTGACTGCGTGTTTGAAGAGAAAAAAATGAGAGAAAGGAGGAGTGCATGGGACCTGAGTTGTTGGTATTTTTGCGTGAGCACTTCCAAACTGTGCACACCATGGATACTGAGAGAAAATCCTGCTATCTCGCTAACAGTGTGAAGATGAAGAGGGGTAATTGTGGCTTCTATAAATTTTGGCAATCTCCATGCTTCTCTCCATTTTCCCTTTGGTTATGGGCTACCCTCTATTGAATCAATTGACTGAGTAGCATGAATAGGAAATCCACCCTTTGGTTATGGGCTCCCCTCTGCTGAATCAATTAAGTGAGTAACATGAATAGGAAATCCACCCTTTGATTATGGGCTCCCCTTAATGAATTGAGCGAGTAGAAAGAATAGAAAATCCAAAGGGGTATGGGAAATTTGTGTGTATTTGCAAAAAATATAGTTTTACTATAGGGAAAGACATTTAGATGATTTGAAATAAAACAATTTTTTTTATCGTGCAAAATATATAAAGGGAGCTAGAATTGGTTCTCATTTATATAAAGGGGTTAGAGTTACAATGGGCTTTTATTTAAAATAGTCAGATTACACAAAAATTATTAAACAATTATAGGAAAAGATATTTAGACGATTTGAAAAAAGTTTGAAATAAAACAATTTTTGATCATGCAAAATATATAGAGGGGGTTAGAGTTACAATTGGTTTTCATTTAGAAGAATTAGATTTTTTCCAGTTGTATTTTTTATATCCATTATTATTATTAAAAA
>APFE031372443.1:0-17193 GCA_000404065.3 Pinus taeda | reverse complement strand
ATAAGAAAATACATTTAGACGACTTGAAAAAGAGTTTGAAAGAAAACAACTTTTGATCGTGCAAAATTTAGGAAGGGTGTTAGAGTTACAATTGGTTTTCATTTAGAAGAATTAGATTTTTTCTGGTTACATTTTTTATATCCATTACTATTATGCAAAGGTTAATGAATATTTAATGTTAAGATAATATGCACAAATTATTAAACAAATATAGGAAAATACATTTAGATGAATTGAAAAGGAGCTTGAAACAAAACAAATTTTGATCATGCAAAATATATAAAGGGTGTTATAGTTAAAACTGGTTCTCATTTAGAAGAATTATATTTTTTTCCGGTTGCATTTTTTTATATCCATTACTATTATGGCAAAGGTTAATGCATATTTACTATTAAGATTTTTATATAGGGAGTGAAAATATTATTAGGAGGATGTATTAATTTTGGGGTGACATAAGATCCATAAGCATCAATAAAGAAAATATATGGAATATCACATAGTAGTGTGAGAGATCATGTTGGGATGAAGATACTTTTGACAAAGGGTGATGTGCTTATTATTTGGGATCATCTTCATTAATAGTTCCTCTAGAGGATCTTAATAATATCTTCATCTATGGAATGGTACGTTGATATTTTTCGCACAAGACAAACTAGATAAAGTGAGGAGTGAAATTTATTTTCATCATCTATAGTTCATGTAATATATCATAGAAAATGCCCTTTGCATGTCCACCCACTTCTCTAATGATTTTGCATAGAAAAACATAAAATATAGTCTATGTTGGGATACATGTTTCACCATATCATAGGAGAAACTCCTAATAAAATGAGGGTATAAGGCAGAGATCTCACACCAAGTCAAAGGTTTGTTAATTTCATGGTCTCTCATTTGGATTCCATTTCCCTTCCTCAATTGTATGCTCATATTAATAAATGACAACCAATAAACTAATGTGATAATGTATTTGGAATTTCCTTGCAAAAAAAAATAACTTCTTGTTTGACCCCTTTCCGTAGTGAATGTAGATTTCTTTCACTAAACTAGATTTATTTCTAAACTAGATCATGTTGGGATGAAGATACTTTGGACATAGGGTGTTCTGCTTATTATTTGGGAGCATCTTCATTAATGGTTCCTCTATGGGTCTTAATAATATCTTCACCTATGGAATGGTATGTTGATATTTTTAGCACAAGACAAAATAGATAAAGTGATGAGTGACATTGATTTTCATCATCTATAGTTCATGTAATATATCACAAAAAAGGCCTTTGCATGTTCACCCACTTCTCTAATGATTTTGCATGGAAAATGGAATGGTAGGTTGATATTTTTAGCACAAGACAAACTAGATAAAGCGATGAGTGACATTGACTTTCATCATCTATAGTTCATGTAATATATCATAGAAACGCTCTTTGCATGTCCATATCATAGGAGAAACTCCTAAGAAAATGAGGTTACAAGGTAGAGATCTCACACCACGTCCAAGGTTTGTTAATTTCATGGTCTCTCGTTTGGATGCCATTTCCATTCCTCAATTGCATGCTCATATTAATAAATGACAACCAATAAACTAATGTGATAATGTATTTGGAATTTTGTTGCAAAAAAAAATAACTTCTTGTTTGACCCCTTTCTATAGTGAAAGTATATTTCTTTCTCTAAACTAGATTTCTAGACTAGATTTCTTTATCTAAATAAGGGGAAGGAAGAGTTACTTTGAATCCTGACACACCCACATGATTATCATTGAGGGACAAGCTTAGAAACAACTGACTGCAGAAAAGAGAAATCATTTCACATTACTCTCTAGGTTCATTTAGTGTCGAGATGAGCTTGGAGGAGTAAGAGAAAATATTCCCTCTAGATAACTAGTGATCCTAGCCCTCATAGGGATTCTAAAATCAAGACATAGCTATTGGCACTTGGTAAACGGAAGGGAAAAATTACCAAATTGGGAGAGACTTTGGTCCGATTTGGTGTAGGAAGAAATTCAATGGAATACTAGAGATGGAATAACATCCAAACCTGAGGGGAAGATAATTTCTCCTTGGTTGGAAATGGAAATATGGGCAAGGGAAAGAAGGCCCAAAGAAAACCAGAGACTAGTTAGAACAATGGCAAGAAGAAGGACTTGAGCAAGATAAAAAGTTTTCACTGCCATGAATTTGGGCACTACGCAAGAAAGTGTTTGCACAAGAACTATAACAATAAGCCTTCAAGAGGAGCATGAGGTGAAGCACTTGCCTCAAAATTCGAATTAGGCTTAACCCTGATTGCATGTATGGACACCACTATAATGGGGAGTGCATGGTATCTATATTTAGATGCTTCGTTCCATATGACATGATGTAAATAATTCTTTAGTAGCCTAGAGGAGAAGGATCTCTAGAAGCACATAGAAATTGGGGATGATGGGTGGTACAATACCAAAGGAATTGGTATCGTAAGATTTAAGGAATCAGACTCCCATCTTCATCTAAAATATGTCATGTATGTACTTGGGATGAAGATGAACCTACTCTTTATAGTTGTATTGGAGGATCATGGCTATGATGTTGTTATTAGTAAGGGGAAATCCTTTCTAAGACATGTAGCTACTGAGCAAGTGAAACTTATTAGCTCATTATCACTTGCAGCTCTTTTTTGGAGCAAGACCTCATAAATAGTGAAAACATTCTTTGTCGCATTTAACGGCTTTTCACATTTCTACTATTTTTCCTTAGATTGTGATGACAACCCTGGATTGCCAAATACTTCATCATTTGTTCTCTTCCCTAATCGTGTTGATCTTCCTTTAAAGTTTGTTGTGTCTTTTTCTTTTATTTTTCGATATATTACTTCCTACCAACAGGCCATGTCCTCAAGGATAATTTTATTTTCCTCCACTAACCTTATCCAATCATTAATTACAAGATTAATTTCAATGCTTCCTGTAGTAAAAAATCAAATTTTCTTGCAAAAATGCCCTTCAATTTGCAACTGGACCAGCTTGAAATAATACCTTGAAAGCATAAGTATGTTTCTCCTCACCATTCACCAAATGCTTCTCAAACCAATGAACCTAATTCATAACGACATCGAAAAATATATTATCTTCATCATTGCTTAAGCAAGAAGCACATATTCTCCATTCCCTTTTTCACTCCACAATGGTGATCTTGAAGTTGTTTTGATGAGAATCGAAACCACAACCTCACATTGTCTATAGTTTTGAACTCTTCTTCCTAAAGAAGGTCGTCTTTCACAATTAGACTATTTGGCTATCCTTTCATGCCTAACCCCACACTTGGTGCCTATTGTGAGTACAATGATGATGGTAGGTGCGCAACTATCTTCCTTGTGACTCAGTAATAGAGGAAACTAGTGGCCTCAAACACAAATGGACAAGGCAAGAAGTATTTGAATGATCTGACACTACAAATTGAGATATGTTAGAAATATTAAAGTGGCATATTGATAATCTTGAGGATATCTTGGAGGAAACAATTATATCCATGGAGGTGCTAGCTGATGCACATGACTTTCACAGTAAGTCCAGATGAATATTGTGGACAATATGATGTTATAATGATTTGAGGACCATGTAGGTGAATAGATCACATACTAATTGTGTGATGAGGTGCATTTGCAGCCTTAGTATAGGCATGCCAAAGAGGAATTTGGATTGAGCACAAATATTGGAAATGTTGACACCCAATCTTTGGGATTAGGATCACTTATGTAAATATTCTAAATAGAAAAAAATAAAGGAAGATAGAAGATGAAGAGACATTTGGAGATGAAATCCAATAGTCTCCCTCTCCATGTATATAGTGATATTATCTTTTAATGGTAAACACAATTTGATTCAGAGTTACAAACCTGACTTGACATGGTAAGAGAGCAACAGGTCCCAATTCAACTCTCTCCTCTTGTAACTCATATTCATTGACGTATTCCCTACCATGGAATAAGGATTTTCTCTGGCTTAAAGCTTTTCTCTGGAAATTTTCATGGTGGGAGAAGTAGTATAAATGACACATCAAGTTGATTCCTCCAAATATTTCGCTCTAAAATATGGCTGGAAAATAATATATTGATCCAACTACAATTATTTATACTTTCCTCTTGGATCGTATCTAATAACATATGAAAAAAAAATTTACCTAGAAAATCTAAGTAAAATGCATACTCACATTTCTTAGTAGAACATAATATGCCATCCTCAAAATCCTCCACCTCCTCAACTTAAAAGATAATATTAGGGGAAGGAAAAATTACTTTGAACCCTAACATACCAATATGATTTTTGCTACTTGTTTTATCAAGAAATATGATTCTATTAATGAAAGAAGATGACTATGTAATCAGCAAATGTTAACGCTCAAAATAGTTTTGTGAAAAAATTCCATCACCTAAGGATAACATATATACGAAGGAGATACTAAAGATGGGGCTCCAATAATAGGTAAAACTTAACCTCCACCCATCAATATCTCATTCTAGTAGTTTGAGTTAATTTGATTGTCCCTCTTTAATGCATCCATCACTACAACACATGAACTCTTGAAGCCTAATATTTTCATATATTGAAAAGGATTGGATCCAATCCCTCTACTCTAGTACTTCTCACATGGATATGTTGTCAATATATTGTGTGTAAACTTAAGATAATTTGTGATCATATTTCTAGTATCATGAATTAAATATTTTGTGTAAACACAAGAAGGAGACATGAAAACTTGACTTACTAGTGACGTGACTTCTAAATAGTCCACAACATCATAAGATGATCCATAGAAACATCACTAAAATTCAACCCATATTAAATAATTATCAATTTAATAATTCATTATATAGTTTAATATATGTTATTTTCTAAATAAGCCATGGTTAATAATAATTTTGTTAACAAATAACAAAAAATCTTATATAATAGAATATGTTTGTGTGTTTTTTCGTTAGCAAAAACAAAGATGATCATATTTCTATTCGATTTGAAAAAAATATGCATAGTAGATACTTATAGCATTCACAAGGAATTGAGGTCATTATATTATCGTTACCAATTTCTCTCTCAATATTTAAAATTTTAGCAAAAAAATTAAGAAGCCCATAACCCTTTAAAATTGACTGCAAACATCTAGTATTTTAAATATTTATAATTAAATTATACTATGATAAAAGTTTAATTACTTCCAATAAGGAAATGATGTACTCTATTGTCACCTAGAATAGAGTACTCTCACAAAGTTCTATGCAAATATGACATTCTATTCACTCAAGGTTGATTATTGCAAAAACTATTTGGAGTTCTACTCTTCACCTAGCCATAGACCTTATTGCTCCAGATATTTCAAAAACAAGTCACATGTGAGCCATCAATCTATTACTATGTTGTCTCTTCTTAGCACTATCCTCAATTACACAAGAAAAAGTGATGCCATCTTCTGCTTCTTCTCCCTCATATAGAGTACGTTGATGGTAATGAACCCAAACACTATGGTCCACCTATCATTATTAATTATTCCTTTGTCTTAACATTTTCCATTCACATAAACCTACATTATATATTATTATTCCTTTGTCTTCAATCTTGTAATAATAATAATTAATTAGTAAAATTTATACTTGTTACAAATTTCAAATTTATGAATGGAATGTCAAGAAAATGTATCATGTAGATATTGAACATTGCATATCTTAAATCAATATAGAATTTGCATATCTTTAAAAATTGCACCACTAAAAGCTACGCCAATGCTCGTTTTGCACATACTAAACAAGATTTTAGAAGGAGACCAAAATGCCAGGTGAACACCACCAATGTAGAACTTTAATTTGAAAATCCCAAAAACCCAACTTTCCCATTCAATAAGAAAATGACAGATGGGAAATGTAGGTGAAAATTTTGAAAAGCATAACGACTTGGTTCTTTCTCATATAACTTTTCTTGATGAATGAAAATAGTGTATTCCTTTGTAGAAAAGTACGAGCTTTGAATTGATCCATGATAATTGCATATTCTTGGGGCTTCGTTTTCAAGGTAAAGTCCAACGTTCACTCTAAACTAACTTCGATCATGAATAACCACCTTGTGAATGCTAGTAGTCAACTAGTAAACCAACCACACTAGAATTTGAAACCAAATAGGTCAAAATGAAAATTAAGTATGTTAACACAAGAGTTCAATGAGAACTTGAATTTGGTTGCTCGTGCCTACTAGGGAGATATTTCCATTAAAGGAAATCATAACACAAGCAACAATACAACAAAGTATAAGTGATCTGAGTGATGACATTACCAAGATGTAAGTGAAGGACTAGGAAATTTATGTTGATCATGGGAATGATATATCTCGAAGACAACATCAAAAAAAATTATACACCCTCAAAAACCCTGTAAAAAACATTGAAGTGTGGTGCAAAACAAATTGTTGGTATGCTATTAATGCTACCAACAATCATTCCCTCTCCAATTTCACAAGAAGCTGCTACTCAAGCTACCTCCTCCACTATGGTTATAGTAAGTTCTTGCAAATGTGTGAGCTATAAGAAATTAAAATCGCCTTGGAATCCCCACCAATCTTAGGGAACTTGACTTCTCTGCATGCCCTAACTATTTTGGGTTGATTGATCAGTTAACTAGATGATCATTGAGTTTGACTGAAGTCCCATTGCTTAAATGACCTTCCACTAGTTTCTCCAAAAGTTAGAACTAGTTTAATTGACACCAACCTGAGATAATTGATCTTTATTGCTACAAATTAGCAATCACATATGTAGAATGGAACTCTAACTCCTCCAACTCGAGTTTAATGGAAATTCGAATTTTTTCAATTTAATCAAGGAAAAATCAAATTGAGAATTTCTTGTTGCATTTTTCAACACATAGTTCACTAGAATGTATTACTTTCACTATGAAATTGGAATTGTTCACATGTTAAGTTCATAAGTTTTTGGGTTGATGTGGTTCTATGCATTGTGTATATAAAGAATAGGTGTCCATTTCATGCTATCAGAAACAAAACCCGCTATGAAATGTGGTATGGACACATTCCTTCGGTGAGGCATCTTAAGGTTTTTGGTTCCTCCTGTTATGACTTCATACCTAAGGAACAGATTAAAAAACTCAGTGCGAGGAGTCACAAATGTATCTTCTTTGGTAACTCATACCTCCAAAGAATACCATCTCTATGATGAAGTGAATAAGAAGTTTATAATATCTAGAGATGTTATCTTTCTTGAGTCTTCCAAGATTGACAATGTTGTTGAGTGGCAGCTTAATATTTTGGATAGATTCAAACACGCAAAGTATTTTCAAGAGTTTGATAGTGAGATTCCACATCTCCTTCTCTTAGCTCTATACTTTCTATGAAGATCCTCGAAGAAATTAGGTTGAAGGAAATTCCTTCCCCTACTTTGTCAGGAAAGAGCTAATAGAATACTCGCAGTAAGTAACCAAATCTAACAAGCAGTGAGGGTACATGCAAGATACAAAGCAAGGATTATTGCAAAGGAGTAATGCAAAGGAGAGTATTGACTATATATGTATCATCAAACATATTTCATCGAACTTAGGATGCCTTCCATCGTGCCTGGTTAGTCATAAGATCATGTTGGTCACAACCTCTGTAACTTAAATAAATAAGTGGTAATACTCTTCATCTTCTAAGCTATGTAATAAACAAGTGAAAGGGAGAAAGAGGCGTAGAGGAAACACATGGAATGAATTTCAGTTCTTGCAACCATGCATGTCATTGAAGAAAGAATGATACAACAATGATAAGCAATCTTTTAAGCTACACTAAGAGGTGTATTTCAAAACATGTGCTTTGTTTTCCATACCTAGCCTCTAGAGGGTTATGCATTAGATCGAGTCTTCATGCGGTACTGATATTCTATCATACCTTGGGTTCTTTGGTCTGCTTATTTTTCTCCTCATCTCCTTGAGAGTCATCTATCATGTCATCCTTCTTCGTGGACCCTTAGAGACATAATTGTGTAGTTTCAGCGAGCAATGATTGTTGTGGGATGAGGCCCTGGGAGGACACATTTACACAGTTTTAGGATGCAAGGCACTGCTATTATATGAGGCCCTGGGAGGACACATCTATGCATTTTCAGGATGCAAGGTAGATTGGATAGTCAAGGGACAAAACTGCACAGTTTCTGGAGATAGTGGGTTCCAACGGAGGGAAGGAGAATGCAGTAAACCACTGCGCAGTTTTAAATGTTAAGGGAAGTTGGGATTTCTGTGCATGGCACACTTCCAACAGGCAAGGGAAAATATTGAGGGTTACATATGTGAAGTGCGTAGTTAATGAAAGTTGGATGAGGCTAGGTTGCTAAGGAAACTCTAAAATCTGGCCAAGTGTGGGATCAATGGAACTGATGTGAACAGTGATAAAACTTGGTTATGATCACACACTTGAAAGCTTAGTGATACAACATAGACCATCTAGAACATATAACACATACTTCGCTTAATGCAACAACCTTTGTGGCAACTTATGACAAGTGCGGCTCCAATGATAGACTTTGGAAGGATAAAGGTGACACTTGTGTAAGAGTGTGTGAAATGAATGTGAAACACATCTACGTGGTGAGGATAACCCATTCTCATAAAGATTTCCCCTTGAAGCAAAACAAACCTCCCTTTGCATGACAAGCGATAACCCCCATGCCCAAAGATAACACATTCTATGTAAATATAAAAGCATGAACGACTCTTAAGATCAAAAAGGGGAGCTTGAGATCATCAACTTACCAATAAGTGACTAAGGAATGATCGATCACAATATCCATAGCAGGCTTCGAAATTTAAGTGCAGGCCAAAATTTTGGAGGGTGTTACAGCCGCTACAATAGAGGCTTCACCTTCTTGCTAGATTCTTTTTCAACTAGTGCCTTGAATTCTATGAACTTGGAGAATGTCTCATCTTTCTTCCACATGAAGAATATCCAACACGTGCATGAGAAGTCTTCAATAAAAATGAGAAAATATTTGTGTATGACAGTGGAGGTTGTCGAGAAAGGTCGATAAACATGATAGTGGATCCTTTCTAGAACTGCATGTGCTTTGTTGTCCTGATCATGGATTGTGGATTTTATGTACTTACGCAACATAAATCCTTTGCATACATCCTATTGCTTAAGTGCTCCTTTAGGGAGGCCAGCGGTTATTTTTCGTATAATATTCAAGGTACCATGATGCAAATGGCCAAGTATTTTGTTGCAAAGATCATTGACATCATGACCTACACTTTCTCTACCTTAGTGCTTAATGCAACACAATCTTCCACATCTAGCTTATATAGGTTCTTCACATGAACCTTGATCTGCTTCACCAGTCCTGTGGCTATGTGTCTTAGGAACGCTTTTCCTTTGATGAATATCGCTTCACAACCATGGTCTTCCAAAACTGCAACAAAGATGAGATTTTTATTTAGGCCTAGAGCAAACATGACATCTTTGAGCCTGAGAGGGGAGCTTGACACCCACTGAAAGGTGACTGTACCAATACCAGTCACATTGGACCTTTTTTCATCCCCTAGATTAATGTGCATCTAGAGATATTTCTGCTTCAATTCACGAAAAAACTATTTACACCTTGTCATGTGGAACGATGCACTTGAGTCCAAGTACCACAAGCTCCCCATCATTGTGTTGGACATGCATATGATAAGGGTAAAGTCAAGCTCGAACTATGAAGCCAAGGTCTAACATGTTGCTCCTCCTAATTT
This sequence comes from Pinus taeda, assembly GCA_000404065.3. Classification (NCBI taxonomy): domain Eukaryota; kingdom Viridiplantae; phylum Streptophyta; class Pinopsida; order Pinales; family Pinaceae; genus Pinus; species Pinus taeda. The sequence continues at coordinate 7,461 of APFE031372443.1, read as the reverse complement.
CTTCTTGCTTGCATTTTTGTGTGGACACTTCATGGCATAATGCCCACATTCATGACAATGGAAGCATTTAATTTTTTATAGATCTTTCTTCTTTCCCCCTTGACTAGATTCTAGTTTGGTTTGAGATTTATTCCCTTTTCCCTTCTTTCCCTTTCAAACCAATCCAAAGTTTTCTTTATCCTCGCCCTTGGATGAGGTCCCACCTCTAGTATTTCACCTTATTTCCTCCTGTACCAAATCAGACCATAAGTGTTCCCAATTCGATAGTTTCTCCCTTCCATTCACCAAATCTTGATAGTTATGCCAGCCCTTGGGAAAGACCAGAAGGGCTAGGATTACCAAGTCATCCTTTGAAACAATAACACCAACTATTCCAAGCTCATAACAAACTTGTGTGAACCTACTCAGATTCTGTGGGATAGTGTCATTCTTCTACAACTTGATATTTCAAAGTTTATCCTTGAGCTTTAGCTTCATGTGGTCACTACTATTCTGGAATAGATTTGCTAGTGTCTACCTCATTGCATAAGTATTTTCTTTCCCATGGAGATTGGTGACAATGTGGTCTCTTACTCCCTCCAATATGTCTCGCGCGTACTCCCTCCAATATTATTCTCCTCGCCTTGGTTACATATTTCTTCCATTGAGCAAGGCTTTCGACATAATATTTCACTAGTTTTGCAACATCTCCTTTGATGTATTCTAGAAATCCATTGTCATTGAATACATCCTCCATGTGATCCTTCCATGTGATGAAAATAGAGTTGCATTCTAAGGCATACTCTAGCCTCAACCCATTGAAGGTGATCTTCTCAGCTCTGAAGAGATCTTGCTACACTGAACTACAAATTTGAACCTCCTAAGAAACAACTTTGAATTTCCTGATCTAATGTGAATCTTGCTCTAATACCATGTAGAAATTATGGTGTATATTTTCAACTCCTCATGAAGTTTAAATCAAAATTACAAGACAAAAACATATTCTACTACACTATGGAAGTTAATTCCCAATTTAGAACAAAAATTTCAGACATGCAATAAGAAATCACACACATGCACACTGTATCTTTCTTGGGGAAAGAAATCTGGCAAAAACCCTAATGTATGCTTGCAGTAATATGATGAACATAGATGTACTACAATTGCTTTGCTCAACTAGCACAACCTGCAAGTGAATAACCTCTCTCTCTACTCATTGAGAAGCTCTAACCCAGACTTAGTCAATTTATGCCTTTTCTTGAGCCCCTATTTCCTTGTGCAATTCCTCAATAAATTATTCCCTTATTATTTAGGAAATTTTCCAAAATGGATTACGCAATTCCCAAGGTTGATCATCTTATTGCATGCAACACTTGTACACTCAAGACTAGTCTACGACTGATGTTACACTCCCTTGGAATCTCCACCACAACTAGAGAACTTGAATTCTTTGCATGCACTAGTTATTTTGGGATGATTGATCAGTTAACTAGATGATCAATGAGTCTGATTGAAGTCCCACTACACAACTGACCTTCCACGAGTTTCTCCAACAATTGAACTAGTTTACTTGAATACAACTCCAGATAATTGACTTTGATTGATACAAATTAGCAATCACAAATTCTTAACTAAAATATAACTCCTCTAAATCGAATTTACTTAGTAAAATGGGTGACACAAGGCATGTCACACAAGTTAATTGCATCCGAGTTGTATGTTGATGTGGAAATTCATTTTTTCTCAATTTAATGAAGGAAAAATCAAATTAAGAATTTATTGTTGCATTTTTCAACAATCCTTCAGGTGAATCTAATCCATGTTGTCGATGACGGTCAAGAGTTCCAACACACTAATGTGCTTATAATAGCAACCAACAGATATAAGTAGCATTCAAAATAAATGAAATAGTCAAAAAACAAATATTAAAACAAAATTGATGGAGACCCTGAAAGTACTCCAACTATGGTACTGCTTGTCCACATTTAGCAAAAGTTCCTCCATCGGTCCTCTCATGAAGCACACCACTATTGCCGGCCTCCATCGCCCTAAATCCCATCAGTTTTTGTCAACCTCCATCACTCCACTCCTTGAAGAACCCATCAACAATGTAAAGTCGGAACCCTAATCCTTTACCTTTACCTCTTTTTACTAGTGCTTCATATTGAAAACTTGAAGACAAAATATTTGTTTTCTCTTAAAAATTTGTCTTAAAATCCCCCTCCATGTAGTAGTGCCAAATGCAACGATAGAAAAGTTGTCTCTAATCGCATCAATAGATATGAAAGGGACAAAAGAGGAATTGATGCCTGATAAATCTTGTTAGTAAAATTTGTCGCATTCTTCTTAGTTGACTACCCCCACAAAACAAATATCCCAACAAATCGTTGTCTTTATATAATATAACGTGAATGGTAAGTAAAATAACAACCTCGGTATAGGTGCAAGACAGTAGTTGCCTGCAATATGGTGGACTTATGGCGCACTGTCAAAGTCAATTTTGCACTTGTTAGATAATATTGTTTTAAATTGTTAGGTATCATCTAAAGTGGCCGTTGACTTAAATATAAAGTTTTGTCTCAAACTGTTTTTGTCTTAAATGTTAAGTTTCGTCTTAAAACAATTCTGTCCTCAAATAATTTTGTCTTAAATTGTTTTTGTCTTAAATATAAAGTTTTGTCTTTAAATGTTTGTCTCAAACTACTTTTGTCTTAAATATAAAGTTTTGTCTCAAAATATTTTTGTCTTAAATATAAAGTTTTTCCTTAAAATATTTTTGTCTCAAACTGCTTTTGTCTTAAACTATTTTTGTCTTAAATATAAAGTTTTGTCGTAAAATATTTTTGTCTCCAATTGTTTTTGTCTTAAAGTTTATATTTAAGACAATTCAATTGATATTAGATTTTAATGTAAAATAATTAAAATAAAGAGTGATTTTGTAAGACAAACGATTTCTTTTGTCTTAAAAAAATGTCTTAAAAGTGCCCTTGGTGTACTAGTGTGGTCCAATTTGTTCCAGAACTTGAAAAGGGCCGCAGTATTGAGGTGCTTATTTAGCACATCCTCTCCTCTGCAAAGTACTTTTATTTGGTTTAACTCATAATTACACATGATCCCCTTCCTTAAACTCGTTGTAGGTTCTCTTTTAATATACATAATATTTTTTCCTATCTTGAGTAGCCTTCAAACTCTAGCGAACCTATTTCACTGTTTGCTCCATCTCAGACAGCATAACAGGTCGCATAAAATACCTCAAAGGGTCTCATTCCCAGTGACTCATGGTATCCATTATTAGAAGAAAATTCAACCATATGGAGGTATTCTTCCCACTTACTTGGTTGTTGCATCACAAACATTCTTAACATATCTTCGAGAAATTTATTAACGCGTTCGGTCTGCCCATCTGTTTGAGGATGGTAGGGAGTGTTGAACTAAATTTGTGTACCTAATATAGAGAAATTTTTTTTCCAAAATGTAGATGTAAAATTTACATCTCGGTCAGAGATTACCACCTTGGATATTCTGTGTAATCTAAATATTTCTTTCATAAATATATCAACAATTTCAACAGTCTTATATGTGGACTTTACTAGTATAAAAAATGTGCTGGTTTTCTTAACTTGTCAACTACAACCATAATGGAGACATGTTTCTTTTTGGTTCTGGGCAGACCTATAATAAAGTCCAAAGTGATCGTTTCCCACTTCCATTCCGGAATAGGCAAGGGATGCAGTAACCATGTGGGATGTTGATGTTCTGCTTTCACTTTTTGACACTCTAAACATTTAGCCAAATATTCAGATATGTCCTTTCTTAAACCTGGATAGAAATAAATTCTCTTAATAGTGGAAAATAATTTCTGGTATCCAGGATGAGCATTATATGGTCTCGTGTGCAATTAATCCTTGATAAAAATTTTAATAGAATTTTGGCTAGGAACATAATGTGATTCCTAAAGGTTAGCAGTTTATCTTGATTTATTCCATAATTAGATTTGTCTCTACTCTTCTCATCATTATTAGCTTTCTGCCACAAAGAAATATATCCAAGGTCTTTATAAGACATTTCTTTAATCATATTCGAAAAATTTAACTCTACTCGGCTAAAATGTACTTCATAAATGCAATGTAGCTTCCTACTTGACGCACCAGCAACTTGATTCTATTTTCCTTTAAGGTACCTTATTTCAAAGTCAAATTTGCTTAAAAAGGTTGTCCACCTAGCTTGATGGGCATTTAAACTGGGTTGGCTAAAGAAATTGGTAATACTGCTATGGTCTGTTAACGATGGAAACTTCTTGCCCAATAAATAGTGTTGCCGCACCCTCAAAGTGTGTACTACTAATGTCAATTCTAAATCGTAAGAAGAGTATAATTGTTCATGGTCTTTCAGCTTGCGAGATTGGTAAGCTATAACTTTTCCCTCTTACGTTAATACTCTCCCGACACCTTCCTTACACACATTTGTGTATACCAATTTTTTATTTTTTTTTATTTTTTATTTTATTTTATTTATTTTTTATTTATTTTTATTTATTATTATTATTATTATTATGATTATTTATTATTATTTATTTATTTATTTTTTTTTTGGGTCTGCAACCTTGAGCACAGTTGCAGTAGCGAGTAAATGTTTCAGCTGCTCAAAGCTCTGCTCACATTCATCACACCACTGTAAATTTCTTCCTTTCTTTTGTAATGAGGTTATAGGAAAGGAAATTTTTGAGAACCCCTCATTAAACCAATGGTAATACCCTGATAAACCCGTAACTGATCTAATATTAGAATTGTTCTTTGGAATGGGTCACTCCATAATGGTTTTGATCTTTTTTGGGTCCACCGATATACCTTTTGCTGAGATAACATGGCCTAGACATTGTATTTGGTCCTTCTAAAAATCACATTTACTATATTTAGCATACATCTGATTGTCTTGTAGGATTTGTAACACAACCCTTAAGTTCTTTTCTTGCTCTTCCCATTTATTTGATTAAATTAGGATATCGTCAATAAAAATAAATACAAACTTGTCTAAATATGGTAGAAAAATTCCGATCATCAAACTCAAAGAAGTTGCAGGGGCATTGGTAAGACTGAAAGGTAGCACTAGGAACTCATAATGACCATAGCAAGTTCGGAAGGAAATTTTACAAATATCTTCGTCATTAATTCTTATTTGATGATAACTAGATTGTAAGTCAATTTTAAAAAACACGCAGGCTCCTTGGACTTGGTCAAACAAATCATCAATTCGAGGTAAGGGGTATTTGATTTTTATAGTTAGTTTATTCAACTGATGATAATCAATACATAATCTTAGGGTTCCATCTTTTTTTCATACAAACAATACATGGGCTCCCCATGGGGACACATTAGGGTGAATGTATCCTTTGTCAAGTATCTCCTGCAACTGCATCTTTAGTTCAGTCAATTTTGGTATGCTCATGCGATAGAGGGTTCTTGAAATAGGGGTTGCACCCAGTAACAATTCTATGGTAAAGTCAATATCTTGCTTGGGTGGTAGCCCAGCTATGGATTCAGGAAATAAATTAATGAATTCTTGGAAGATAGGAAGATCTACTAGTGAAGTCATCTTTTTTTAGAGTTGGTATAACCCACCTATACAACATAAATTTGGCAGCCTTTTCTGATGTATCTGCCTAACTGATTCACAGAAATAGCATGTAATTTAATATTTTTCTTAATTTCTTGAATTTCTTTTCTTTGTCCTGTTTTAGTAAGGAAATTAGCATTTTTTTTTATAATAGTCAACCAAGGACCAGTGACTCTCCAACCAGTCCATTCTCGCTAAAACATCATATGACCATAAGGGAAGTACATCCAGATTTGCATAAACCTCCTGTCCTAAGATATCAACAAGACAATTTTTTGTTTTTGTAGTTTCCCTTTGCTTAGTGCTTGTAGCTAATTGAACTAGCCAAGGTTTCTGAAATTTGATACATTGTAATTGGAATTCTTCTACAATTTTTGGGCTAATATATCTCAAGCTAGCACCTGGGTCCATCAAAATGGAGACAGGCTTTTCAGCAATCTTACCTTCACATTCAATCATGGTGGGTTGATATTCTACTTGATAGTCATCCAATGTTGCGTTGATTATGGGAATGCTCCTTGCCACCTCCCCAACTATGGAAGCTTCTTGCATATTAGTAATATTCTTGATCCTTGCTCAATGCAGGCAGTCTCTTGTAGTAATGCGGTACTACACACCCCCAACACTGTAAGGGTTACTTCTATTGCTAGTCATTTGTAGGTTTATTAATTGCTTCATTCTACCTAACTTCACTTTGTGCAGGGACCTTTAAGAGATTATTTGCTGGAAACTTATTAAACATCCTTTTATATGAATTCTTTCCAATAACAATCTTCGCATGTCTATACCTGGTAGTTTCTTATTCCCTTTTGGTTCAATCCAACCTTGCTACCTTCATTTTTCTATTTCAATTGTTGATATAAAATATGGGCTTTACGTATAGCTTCATCCATTGTTTTTGGATAATCAAATTCCAGCTTCTCCTTCATAAAGTTAGGTAGGCTGCTAATGAAGCATTGAATTTTAGCTTTCTCCTCCTGCATGTATGGTACATACCGCAACAAGGAGGTAAATTGTGTTACAAATTCATACATGGCTAAGGCCCCCAGTTGTTTCATATCATGACACTATTTTTACTTTTCATCATAATAGCATTCTGTCAGATATTTGTCCTTGAAATGTTTCTAAAAATTTGTCCACATAACTTGTTGTTCTTCAATTTTTCGCACAGTTTTTATCTCTTCCTTCCATAGAGTGGCATTGCCACATAGTTGATATACGACTAATCTGGCCTTTAAATTATCATCATACTTGCAACTCTGGAAATTTTTATCCATATCAATCATCCATGCTTCTGCTGTTTCCTCAGTTTCACCCAAAAAAATTGAGGGTTTTATTTTTTTAAATTCTCCTTGAAGTTCACTTCGCTACCTTTTTGCTTTATGATCATATTATCGAGACATCCTTCATCATTATCTTGTGCCCTTGCTGACTTAGAATTATCCTCTCTTTGATGGAAGGTTGTAGTTTTATTTCCATTACCAGCACTGGGGTGAGCCCCACGCTCATTCTTCTTATTAGACAAACTTTTTAGAATCATGTGTTGTTCCTGTCGTAACCTCTCATTATTAGTTCTCAAGTTGGTAACCGCAACATGTAATTGTTGGATAGTTTCTAACAAAGTGACATTGGCCTGGTGAGACTCTTCTCCCAGTTGTATCCACATTTCAGGATCATCTCCTAGATAAGACGCTTCTAACTGATTTGGGGGTATGGATCCCCTTTGCATTATGTCCTTGAGGTTCCCTATCTAACTCTATGTTCGTTCATCCACATATTGTTTCAATTGAGTTCCCAAGAAGCCTCAATGTCAGAAACTAGGCTCTGATACCATATGTATCATGTATTCATATATATGCAAAGCAAAAA
>APFE031372438.1:98629-117704 GCA_000404065.3 Pinus taeda | reverse complement strand
GATGTAATTGTTATTTTGGCTCAAGAAAATTATTAATTTAAAAAAAAAAAAAATCATTAAACTAATTTAATATAAAAGTTTTCAAGGAAAAAAATTTAACTTACCTTTCAATTGCGAGAATTCTTCGTTGAATATGTTGTTGATAACGATTTAGCTGCTCCACAAATTCACAAGTCTTTCAACGATTTTCAAAAAGTTTGGATGTGATGTGATAATAGTGATAATGAAATTTTAATATATAAGTGGAATTACGGAGATGTTTTACCGTACGGTTAATATGGGATAATTTGTTTTAAAATATTATAAAGCGAATATTGTAGAATTGTAAAGTGAATATTATATAGTTTAACTATTAAAATAATTAATGTAGAAGTTGTAGTGTACAATTTTTATTTTAATGATTTATTTCATAAAAAAAATTAGTTTACATTTTTCAATAAATTGTAGAACAAAATAATGAAGGTAAATAAATTTAACAGACTTTTTGGAGGGAGATATTTTCGCGAAACTTTTTGGAGGGAAATATTTTCACGAAACTTTTTGGAGGGAAAATTTCATTCTTTAAGCTATATAATATCTTTAGGAGACTCTCCATTTGTATCATTCAACATCTTTTATTTGAAAGGGATGGATTGTTCTGATAGTGAAGTTTCGATTTATACACCATCAACTTCTTCATCACGTAACACCTCTATTCATATTGATGAATATAGCAGGAATTCTTCCACTATGAATAGAAATTCAATTCTTCCACTTAGTCCTGATTCTAAGGACTATGAGAGCAGCACTGATGAAAGAGGGGATGGAGAATTTCAAATAAATAAAGAGTTGCAGATTCCACTTAGTCCTACTTCTAAGGACTATGAAAGCCACAGTGATGAAGAGCATGAAGGTGAAGTTCAAAAGAATGGAGTTCCACGATGTCCACTTAGTCCTAATTCTGAGGACTGCGAGAGTAGTAGTTTTGAAGAGCATGATGGTGAAGTTCAAAAGAATGGAGTGTCACAATTTCCACTTAGTCCTAATTCTGAGGACTACAGTTTTGAAGAGCATGATGGTGAAGTTCAAAAGAATGGAGTGTCACGGTGTCCACTTAGTCCTAATTCTAAGGACTATGAGAGCAGCAGTTTTGAAGAGCATGATGGCAAATTTCAAAAGAATGGAGTGTCACGGTGTCCACTTAGTCCTAATTCTGATGACTATGAGAGCAGCAGTGATGAAGAGTGTGATAAATAATTTCAAAAGAATGGAGTGTCAAAGTGTCCACTTAGTCCTAATTCTAAGGACTATGAGAGAAGTAGTGATGAAAAGCATGATGTTGATTTTCAAAAGTATGGAGTGTCATAGTGTCCAGTTAGTCCTAATTCTAAGGACTATGAGAGCAGTAGTGATGAAGAGGGGGATGATGAATTTCAAAATATTGGAGTGCCACAGTGTCCACTTAGTCCTAATTCTGTGGACTATGAGAGCAATAGTTATGAAGAGCGTGATGATGAATTTCAAAAGAATGGAGTGTCACTGTGTCCTCGTAGTCCTAATTCTAAGGACCATGAGAGCAGCAGTGATGAAGGACAGGAAGATGCACATAGTCCAATTCTAATGAGTATAAAGGTAGCAGTGACAAAGGATGGGATGTAGCATCTTCAATAAGTAAACAGTCACATTTTCGACGTAGTCCTCATTCTATGGACTATGAGAGTAGCACTGACAATGCATATGAGGAAGAATATCCATTAAACATCGAGTCAAATTTTCCATTCAGTCCAAATTCTAAGGACTACGACAGTAGCACTGAAGAAGCGGAAGATGAAGAATATCCTCCAAGTCAATATTTGAAAAGCAGAGTTGATCATAGTGTGGATAACATTCCTCTTAATGATGATGAAAAGCCTTATACAAATGATGATCCAATGATGGAGATGTTGCCAAGAAATATTGTATCGAGGAGTAGGAGCAGACCTTTTCGTATCGATGCAAGTTGTTCTAGTTATACAAGGGGTAGAGCAGAATATCTGATGAGAAGAAGTTCTATCAGTGCTCTCATTTCAAGTGAATGTTGCAAAAAAGATTGCTTGAAACATATGGATTTCAAATTTGCATTAGAAAGCAGGAAGAGATATTTGTCAATGAATAAAAGCATTCAAAATTCATATTTAGTTGGGTGCATGCAATCTACATTGTCAGGTTATTATTATCATATTGGGATTTTATTTATCAGTAGAAAAGGTTTCAAAATGTTTCATTTGATTGGGAATTTTTGTCTCTCGAGAATTCAAGAAAATTTGGAAAAGGATCCCACATTTTATTCAAAAGTACATCATAAAAGACAGTCTAGGCCATTATCAAATACTGCAATGTCATGGATGAAATATTTCTTTTCAAAGCATGGAGAGTGTATGCCAAATAGAGAGACAATACATATTCCAGATAATTCTTCAAGATGAGAAATCTACAACTTATACAAAGAATATGCAGAAGGTGCTGAGGGACATGGCGAGATTATTACATATCAATATTTTGTGAAGGTATGGAAGAAAGAATTCAACAATGTCCATATTCCTAAGAATAAAAGGATGGGGTTTTGCAATACATGTGCTTCTCTTAAATAAAAAAGGGACAAATGTGAAGGCTCAGAAAGAGGTAAGCATTCATAACTTTAACTTCTAAAATTGTATAGTCATCAACTATCAAAATTTCTTAATGAATTTCTTTTATGTTGTGTAGATTTAATTGTCAAAGAACTTCAGGAGCATCACGAACAACAAACAAATGAAAGGAATAAGTTGTACAAGCATCAAAAGAAGTGTTATGATAATTTGAATAAATATTTGGGTTTGATAATTGATGGTATGGACCAGAAGAAAACACTGTTACCACATTTTGTTCGCACACCCAAAAATTTACAGAAGGAAAATTTTATTCAATTTCACTTGGTCGGTTGTATGGTCTTCAATTTGAAAATGTTGACAAGGGTGTACTTCACAGCTCCAAATATTCATAATGATGCAAATCTAACGATAACCATAATTCATGATGTGATTTCTCATTAGTCTAGTAATCTTCTTGAATTTTTGTATCTACAATTGGACAACACTTTCCGTGAAAACAAAAATCAAGTTGTTTTTGGATATCTAAACATGCTTATTGAATTGATAATTTTTCAAAAGGTAAAGGTTGGTTTCCTTCTTGTTGGGCACACTCATGACCATATTGATCAGATGTTCAGTCGTTTTTCAGCCACATTGAGGAGGAGGGAAGTTGGGAGCTTGCCATCACTAATTGAATGTATTAAGAAATCATACATGCTAGAGCCTACTTTTGATGTGTTGGAAGAAACTGTTGACATGTGAAGGTTTATTCTGGGATCATATGGTGAAGGGAAATGCGTTGAACAACTTAATGACATTAGCTTCCAACATCAATTTCGTATCAAAAAAATTGATGGGAAAACCACTAATATGGGGCAAGAAGTATTCAACTACTACAGAATGGGTACTGTCATCAAGTTTGCAATTTTTGAAGTTCATTCCAGATCATCCAATATTTGCAAAAATATTGTTATTACAATCAGTTGGTGAAGTTCAGAATGCACACAGACAGAACAGAGATATAAATTATTCTAATTGCCTGGAAGAAATTAAAAAATGTATTAGATATACATATGAGTACTTTGACAATGTTGATTCAGTTTGGTGGGAGTCATTTTTCAATAATCAAAGTGATATCATTTCAACAACAACAAATGATGATATACCTTTGAAAAATCCATTTATTTGGCCACAAAATGTGTCCAATGAACATAAGGAAGTAAACATTGTTGAACAACAACAATCTCAAGGTATTATTAATTCTTCACAGGCAGTGGAAAGAGAGATGTATATTGGTTCTAGAAGATCTCGTGGACAACGTGAAGCCATGGAAGACCTTTATAGGGGTTTAGTACAGGATATTAAGGAGGGTTTCATGATTGCAGTGCTAGCAGATGGAGATCCCAATGGCTATCCATTTTAGGTTGCTGAAGTTATAAAGGTCTTTACAGAAAATGAGGATGTTACAAGTGTTGAAGTACATTGGTATGCCACAAATACACACCCATTCAATGGTGTGTATAAGCTAGAGATGGTAGTTGACAAAAAAAATGGTGGAAAAAGAAAAAGAAAGGGTACAAATATAAATCGCCACCACACAGACATATTAAAATTGGAGGATGTTGACATACTTGTTTATGACTTCAATTTAACAAAGAGAGGAACTCTTCGTTTCAAGACGATAGATATTCTGAAAAGGTTGTTACCAAAAGGAACAGTGTTGACATGGGAGTCAGCAGAAACTAGTCGTAGATCTAGAAGAATTTTGAAACCTTAAACGTTGGGCATGCATGTGGACTCAGATGGGGCACTAGTTTATGAAAGAGAAGAATATGGAACATCTTCGTCAGCATCCAGTCACTCATCTAAAGATGTGAATTCTGATGGTGTGAAAGAAAATATGAGTGATTTTGAATAATTGTTTAAGACAATTTATATAACTGATGTATGCATCGTATCTTCAAATAAAATTAATGTTTTCCATATGGTGTTAAATGAGACGTTATGAGGCATTTTTATGTTGTTGGATTATATGTCTTAATTATGATAAATTTTATGGTTTAAAATATCTACAATGCAATATTAAATTAGAGATATAATGTATGTTTTATTAAATATACAAATAATGACTTTTGAATTCATTTAATGATATAATTTGTTCATAATGTCATGGTTTTTTAATTTTATATTTGAAAAAATATCATTTTTTTTGTATCTAGCATGTTATGGTTGAAAACATGTTAAATTTATACTTAGGAAAGAAAAATGATATTCTACCAAAAACATTAATGTGTTTTTCCCCTCATAAACAACTTTGTTTGATACATAAAAATTTGGTTTTATTAGCATTTTTTAAAAATTTTGAAAATTGACCCTAAAAAAAACATCATTGTTCCAGTATCATCACTTTCATTTTTGAAGCTATATTTTGCACGAAAATTTCATAGTCACTGCCATTTTTAAAACATGTTCAAAATTGACACCTAAAAAATAAAAACATCATTCCAGTATACACACTTTTCATTTCTAGCACTGTTTTTGATGTTTTTTTGGGGTTTTTTGGCCAGAGTTCCTGTTTTGAGTTTATAGTTCCCGTTTCAAAGTTTACATTGCTGAAATCTGCTCAAATTCCTTGTTTCATTTTTTTAACGAGGTTGACACAAGACAACAAACTATCCTCAGAGAACCTTGGTTTCATTTTTTAACAAGGTTGACATAAGACAACGAACTATCCTAGGAGACCCTTGGTTTCATTTTTTAACGAGGTTGACACAAGGCAACGAACTATCCTCGGACTCCTTGTTCAGAACTCTTAAGTGGTCATGAAGGAGAGATTTGGTTCCGATGCCCCCAGTACATAATGTACAACATCACTAAATTGATCATCAGTCGATGTAGGTATGGAACAGGTTGCCACATAATTAACCCATGGTGGGGATGATAGGATTGGTACATAAGGACCCTTTAGGGAAGATGGCTCACTGGGAGCCATATTTGGACCGAGAAATGAAAGCTGGTTAACGGTGACAATCCTGCCTTCATGCAGGAAACAAATCACTCAAAAGAGTGTTGAAACAATAGCTCCCATGTGATAAACATAGTCACACCCAATAAGTAAATTGTAATCTAAAGGTCCTAGGAGTACTATCACATTCAGATAAACGGTTTTTCCTCCCAAAGTGATAGGTAACTGAGGAAGGATCCCTAACGGTCGACTGGTTCCTTTGTTAAGGCCCAGCAGATTCTGTGTAACAGGCACAAGCGGTGGAAAACCAAGCGCTTGCCAAGCAGTTGAGGAAAGGATACTCACTGATGCACCTTCATCTATAATAGTGCTAGATATAATCATTTTACAAACTTGTACTATGATCTGGAAAGGCACATAAGAAGGAAGGCGGGATCTTTCCAATTGATTCCAATCAAAGGAAGTGACTAGACTACTTGGAGGGGGTACCGTAGAAATGGGAGAATTAACCCCTTGAGTTACGAGGACTGGAGGATTTTCCTCCTCTCTTGATGGAATAGGTGGACAGCCCCCAAGCTCATTTTAATTTGAGGAAGCAAAAAGAACTTGAGTAGTATTATTTTCACTCTCTTCGGGAAAGGTACGATTAGCTGAAGGTTAAATTGGGTCAACATGTTGATTAGGATCAGGTATAGACTCATAGGATTCACTTTCAGAGAGAGTGGTTTCCACCGACGGTTGATTTTGGTCAGTCGGTTCATCAACTAGTGAAGGATTTAGGGAGATTTTCATGTAAATGGAAGTTGGTACGATGAAGTAGGACAATTATCCAACACTTTATTGGCTTCATCTAGATATGGACAAAGGTAAATGAGGTGATTCCCTTTACATAACCTACATGGAAACTTAGCTTTTCCTTTCTTTCCATGAACTTTGTTAGTTCCAGTCTTTGCAGCTTGTCACAAGGGATCAAAATGGGCTCTTACTATGTCTGGTTTTCAGAGATGTTTTGCACATGATCTTCAGTTCAAATCATATCTTCCATATTACCATCAAAAGAAGCTCGGAAAAATATTTCCAATGGTATATCACACTCCCATAACTGGTTTCTGAATTAGAAGATATGATCGAAATGAATGAGTGATTCTTGGTTATGAATGTTTTGAGGTCAATTGCTGCACACAATGACAAGTTTAGTACAAGATCAGTTTCTGAAATAATGGTAAGGAATTTTTCAAAAGTGAAAGAGGTTTTTGTCCATCACATACTATATAACAAAATCCTCCTTCATTTTATGCACATGTGCTACTATGTGGGAGATATGCAGTAATATTTAGAGCCTACATTAAAACAAGGCAAATTTTTCATATTTTTTATTGTTTTAGTCATTTTAGTGCGGTGCCATTTTACAACAGATGGAAAGTAATTTTGAAAAACCCAAGGAGTTTTTTGTTAACCACAATCCATCTAACAAAAACCCCTTTCGTTTTATCCACAGGTGTCGTGAATTTGAATATGTGACTAGATCTTTACAGCTCATTTTGACAGATTTAAGTTTTTAATGATTTTCTGTTTTAGAGATGATTTTGTGGCACATGTTTCGAGCAACTAGAAATGAATTTCCAGAATTTGTGAGATTTTTTTCTCCAACATGACCTTATCTACAAAAACCTCTTTCAGTTTTGTAACAAGTGCTATGGTTTAGGAGATACGAGTTCATCTTCAACACCTATTTTTAGAAATTTGGTCCAAGTTTAATGTAACTGATTCTATTCTGAAGAAAATGGTTGAGCTCAATTCCCTTAGTACAAGGATGAGAAAATGTATATATTTTATGAATTTCATAGTGTAGAGGTTGGATTTTGGCAGCAGAGAGGCTGCTTGGCATTATGTAAAATTTTCCTGAATATAATTTTAATAAAGCAGTTTTCTGCCCTTTGGACCTGGGATCCATCACAGTATTATTGTTCAGTATGTTTTTCATGTAATTCACTTACACATTATGTTTTTTCTGCTTTGTTTCAGAATTATCTAACTGATATGTTAGGATTTCATCCATAATGATGCTCCTTTCACGATGATGTTGCTGTTAGTTGTAATGGATGTCTTAGCAAAATACATCCTTTGCTAGATGTTATGTTGAGCAACCTCGTTATTATCTTTCATCTAAATTTGTTGCTACAGATCCATCCTTTGTTTGACGCTTGCAGGGCAACGAGCTTTCTACCCTATGCTACTCACATTCACAATCTTTATCTGGTTGAACATGGTACTTAATTTTCCCCAAGTTTGCCGACAGAAACTGACATCGATTCCATAGTCCAATTCATCCTTTCTCTTGTTGTTTTGACCCAGAACAAATCCAATCAAATCCTCTGAGCTAATATACTTAGCCTAAAATCCATATTTGATTCAGTGGTCTTGACTGAAATTCACAAGGAGAGAGCCCTCTACCGACCTGGTAGGGCTACCTACTAGGCTAAGCGTGGTTTGCGGTTATCCTAGGGTTGCCTCCCTTCAGCCTAAGGTCGGTCTAGGCTCTAACAAACTTTACTATCACTAGTTGATGGTGTGTCACCAACATGATCTCCATAGTTTGATGGCACAGAATGATGAAACCTCGTTAAAAAATGAAACCGAAGACCTCTGAGGATAGTTCGTTGTCTTGTGTCAACCTCGTTAAAAAAATGAAACAAGGAGTATGAGGACAGTTCTTTTACCATGTCAACCTTGTTAAAAAATGAAACGGGCCAATGAGCATAGTTCCTTGTCTTGTGTCAAGCTCGTTAAAAAATCATACAAGGAATCTAAGCAGATTTCCTTGTCTTGCGTCGAGCTCATTAAAAAATGAAACAAGGACCCCTGGAGAAAAGTTCCAAGTCGAGTCTCTGATTAGATCTCGTAAAATCCCAGTCGAGTCTTTCACTTGATCTCATAAACGAACCTTCATTCCATCCACTTGATAGCCATAAGTAGTCTACTTAGGTGAATGTAATCAAGCTTGGGGGGGCATGCACCTAATGGTAAAGATAAGTTTCCCTGTAGGTTATATGATTGGTCTATCACACCATTCACCTTTTCCTATCTGGATGAAGCCAAAGAGGTGTTGGATAACCGTCCTACTTCATCACAGTGACTTCCATTTAGTTACAGAGGATGCAGGGGCATGTAAACCAATTCAAGCATATTTTTTCGTTTTAAGCTTGTGTAAAAAAGAAACTAAAGCCAAGCATAGTTTGTTTATTTCAAGCTTATGTAAACATGAAACCGAATCCAAGCATAGTTCCCCATGGTTCAAGCCTGTCTAAAAATGAATCCATTTTCAATTTTTAACCCTTGTGATTGTCATTCTATCAGCCTTTTGAGCCTTGGCCATTTTCATCTCATCACCACCATCTCTTTCACCGATCATATGCTTTCACTTGGTTGTTTTACCCTTTTTTGAGGAACAATTGCAATGAGTGGTCTTATTAGCCAACCTCTTCACATAAATCAACATGTTTTGAGAAGTTCCAACAAGACCAGAACCAATTGCTACCCTAGATACCACTCGTTCCTCAAAATAGAGTCCTCTTTAAACCCTTTTCGAACTCGTTAAACATGAAAAGATTGTCGAGTGCTTGTCCTTGCCAGATCATTAAAGTATTGGAAGTGTCATCCCTCCTATATTATTTTATCATTTTTCAGACCTGAGGGATTACTTTATGAAAAAGAACTTATGGAGTTTTCTTTTCATCCCTTTTCAAACTCTCTAAACATGAAAAGGACCAAGTTATCCTTGTCATTAAACTCGTTAAAACAATAGCAACAAACTTATCCATCTAGATGAGATTGAGTTTCACTGACGCTAAACTCCTTAAAATATTAAATTGCGACAGGTTTGACCAAAGGGAAAACTATAGAACAAGCATATGTTATCCTCCTCAAGCTTGAAAAAAATAAAGAGGTACTAGTCAACAATGACTAGGGTTAAAGGGAAAAAACTTGAAGAATTTATGGTAGCAAGTCGCTCTTGAACATGACACTTTCACTCCATCTCCATTATTGAGTTGGGTTGGGTTATTCCGTTCACTAGTCATCACACCATTGGTCTTTCATACCATCCATATTTTGGGGTTAATGCTACCAATTCATCTTATTGTCACTGACATGTTCAAGAGAAGTCATTCAGTTGAGAAATCACTATCCAGTTAATGTCTCATCCACTGCAATACCTCCAACCTTCATTTTTTCATGATCGCCATTCCTGAACCTTATGTCGTCAGTTCGTTTTCACCTCCAAAAATATTTTGCTCCGTTTCATGTCGTAGATGTGGGATACATCAAGGCCCTCCTACAATGAGTCGCTTCTTGTCAACATCAGCTCATTATCCAAGAAGTTGACTTAGAAACAACCCTTTCAGTGCTTTGAAGCTTGCATACATCACTGGAAAGTTTCTCACTTCCAACGACAAGTTGACAGCAATGGCCTTCGACCGAAAGATTTCGCGTGGTGTTTGACATCGGATCATATATTCACACCATGTGAATTGTATTGTAGTACCTTGAGGATCATTATCATTATAGGAAATCACTCTCGCCTTTGTTAACAGCTCACATCATTGGCTGGTAATCAAGCGATGTATTTCCATGTTCGCCTTCAAAACATCTCTTCACATGGATTGACTTGTACATCGAGCGAAGATTGAACGGATTTGAAGACCATGGATCTAGTTTCATCCATCCGGGCTATGATATATTTAGGGATATAAAAACATCAAATGTACAAAGTCTCTACAACAGATGACCATCCTAACCATGGATTGTGACTCTATATCTGTAGAGTCACGAGTCTATATCTGCGGACGACTATCTAATCTATGTACATGAAATGAAATCTATAAAGCTGAGCATGGGAATGCCTCCCTCATCTAGATCATGAAAAACTATATTATGATGATGTATTGTATTGTAACTTATGTAGGTCACCTTCTAGTTTGAAACTTCGAATCCTCATGATAAAGCATTTCACCCGACTTGAGTATTTACGACCTCATGCTTTAGGGGGAAACTGTTATAGACATATTTGGGCACATCAACACCAAAATTATATGTCGATGTATTAGGGCTCATCAACCCCTAAAAGATTTGTTTCATACCCTAAAAGAACATAGTCATCTGAATACATCATTCCTCAAATGTTCCATTTGAGAAATCATCCAAAAATTACCTAAATTGAACCATACTGACTGCTCCACTAGAAAAGTGTGATGCATACTGAGTGGTACGCTGGTAGGGTGTGATGCATACTATTTAGGCCTTCTATAGGGTGGGATGGGTGAGGATGGATAAATGTCTGGGAAATTTGTCAGTTGATTGCTCATGGAATCTTCTAGAACTTTCTCCTATGTGACTTGCCTCTCTGAATTCGCCTAAGGATGAATAAGGGATCTAAGAAAATTTTAAATCCCTTCTCTTATGGAACCCATTGTAACAAGTGGAATGACACTAATAAAACCCCATGGATGACTCACACCATTGCAAACATCTATCAATGGATCCCTCATCCAAGAGATCAAGAGGCTGGAATATTGTGAATTGCAAGGAAGTGTTGATAGTTTGTAGTTGAGAAAAGAGAATTGTATTGTTGGAGTTATCTTTCTGTTTCATGAGGTGAAGAAGGATTGAAGCTAGGAGGATGATGCTAGATTAGACAACTAGGTTTTAATTCACTCGACATGAATATTTACGACCTCATGCTTTAGGGGGCAATTGTTATAGACATATTTGGGCACATCAACCCCAAAATTATATGTCGATGTATTAGGGCTCATCAACCCCTAAAAGAGTTGTTTCATGCCCTAAAGAAACATTGTCATCTAAATACATCATTCCCCAAAAGTTCCATCTGAAAAATCATCCAGAAATTTCCTAAATTGAACCATACTAACTGCTCTACTGGAAAAGTGTGATGCATACTAAGTAGTACACTTCCAGGGTGTGATGCATACTATTTAGGCCTTCTATCAAGTCCGATGGGTGAGGATGGACAAATGTTCAAGGCTGTTTTCTAGGTGGTTGCTCATGGAATCTTCTAGAAACTTATCCTATGCCACTTGCCTCTCTGAATTCGCCCAAGGATGAACAAGGGATCTAAGAAATCTCCAATCCATTCTCTTGTGGAACCAATTGTAGCAAGTGGAATGACACTAATCAAACCCTATGGATGACTCACACCCTTGCACATCTATAAATGGATCCCTCATCCAAGAGATCTAGGGGCTGGAATATTGTGAATTGCAAGGAAGTGCTGATAGTTTGTAGTTGAGGAAAGAGAATTGTATTGTTGGAGTGATCTTGCTATTTCATGAGGTGAAGAAGGATTGAATATGGGAGGATGATGCTGGATTAGACAGTTGGGTTGTAATTCTCCTTTCTATTATTAAAGTTCTTCAAGTTTTCTTCCATATGATTGTTAAATTGTGAATGTTATCATTTGTGAATGTCATCATTTGTTCATTATATATCTGATTCTATAATTTTTATGTTGTAATAGATCACAATGTTTTGACAGTTTTTTTTTGCTGTACTTGTGCAGGTACTCTCCAAGCATGTTAAGTATGGGGAGGAGTTGCAGGATCTGTCAAAGGGGAGAGAGATCAAGCAAGGGATTAAGCGGAAGTTCCAGGTTGGTTGCATTATCTTTCTCTTATCTATTACACATAAAAGAAATCATTGAATTTCTTTAAACTGTTGGTTCTAGTGTAGCTACCAAACCTAGAGGGATAGCATTCTTTAGGAATACTAGTTTTCCCATAAACAAGTTGACCCTCCCTGTGGCCAAGTTCTTGCAGGAAGAGCAGAATGAGGAAAATGACATGGAAAAGAGGATTAGTGACTTGGCTGAAGTGCATCAAATCAAAGATCAATTGATTGAAAAGCATGCAAGACATCAAAAGAGGATCAAGGAAGCCTTTGACAGAAAGGAAAAGATGGATAGTTTTCAAACTAGAGACTTGGTTCTTAAATGGGATGCACTCAAAGAAAAGAGAGGAAATCATGGGAAGTTTGATGCTCTGTGGATTGGACCTTTTGTCATTGCTCAAGTCTAGGGGAACAACACTTTCATGCCGCAAAGTATGGAAGGAGAAACAGTTTTTGATGGCCCATTAAATGGGTGGTTTTTGAAGGTTTATGTTGTTTCAGGCCTTTAGGCCTCAACATTGTAAATATGTTCTTTTCACAAGTTTTAGTGTAGGCTTAATTAGACTCCATGCCCAATGGAACACTAGGAAATATTGCTAATCTTGTTTTTGTATGAAACGCAGTGGTCTATGGTTCTTGAAACCTCGCAGGGAGGCATTCATCCCCAGAAGGAGCCAGTGTTAGCTCTGTTATGCAGTGCTGAATTTTCAATGTCAGAAAGAAGCATGGTCTGTTTAGTTGTACCCAAAAGGGGATTGCATTGGTTAGTTTCCCTTTTCCCTCACCCCTTTCACCTTTAGTATTTCTCATTTCCTAAACAAACCTTCTAAACTCGAAAAAATTCCTTTGGCCTCAGCCCCAAGCGCAAAACCCCAAAGCACCCATAAAACCCTACCATATGTCCTTGCGCATTTGTAACTCGTCATGCCACATCACCACCATTGATCACCCCCATCGATCCAACAGCTCCCATCGCACCCGATAAAGGTCACCTGCTCTACCACTCCCCACCGTCAGATCCTCTCCACGAAGATCTAACGGTCTTCGCATTCATCGCATTAGAAACTTGTTCGAGCAATAGTGCACGATGAGAATAGTTTTTATCTCTCATCCGCCGCTATGTGTCGATAATTGAGTGGAATCGCTCGACCCCGATCATTTACCACATAGCGCCCAAAAGCGGTGTGATGAAAACCGTTACCGCCCAACCAAGCTGCCCTTACCTGTTAAACACCCTTGCAACTCTGTCACCCGATGACCGTTCGATCTGCCCGCTGAATATCCAACGACCCTAACACACCCCGCTTTCACCTCGGATGATAACCTTTGCCGAGCCATCTCCGTCGTCCATTTTCCCGAACCAACAGTCATCCTTCTCTCTCCTCCCAACTGTCCATGTACCGATGCATTCCACGTCCTATGACCATTCTGTTGCCTGAGGAAGGAGATGACTAGCTCTGTCAGGATCAGTTGCAGTAATATCCCCAACAACCACATTAAATATAAAGCATGGCCAAAAGGAGGAAAGGACATAGCAGGACTCTGTAATTGAATTTATCAGTCATGGACTCCGCCAATACAAGCACTCCAACCACTTAAAGGATAGCATAGCACCTGAACAGATCAGATTCACCCACTCAAACAAGCAACCATGTTCAAAGACTCCATTAGGCAGTTAGATGCAGTTGGTGGTCAATTATGACCCTTCCATACCTAAATGGCCAAGTGCCATATGTCAAGAATACTTTGCAAAGTATATTGTATTTGAGACAAGATCCTAGACCTGCATTTGATTCTTTCCCTTTGAAGATTGTGAATACCAAATATTTACATGCCTTTGATCTTGATCAAGACCCTTCTTCCAAATCTTATGATGACCTTCTTCAAACTGATGAACCTCAAGAGACCAAGACTGATTCTATACCCTCTGTACATACCCCTATACCTTGTAAAATTCCAGATTGATATAAACCTCTAATTTTACCTCCTATATCTCATGCTTTCCCTAAAAATCATTATCTATATCTACCAAGATTTGATGGTGAATGTGACAACATCATTGTTGAGAGACATGTACTAAATTTTGAGTCTTTTCTTGAACTTTTTGAAGTCAATGAAGAGGATGTCAGTATTAGGCTTTTTGCTCTTTCTTTGCAAGGCAAAGTCAAGAGCTGGTTCAAAACCCTACCTGATGCAAGCATCTCAGATTTCGAGTAGTTCATCAAAGTTTTCCTCGACAGGTCGGTGGTTAGAAAGAACCCCTTCTTGATTCTATAAGAGTATAACCAGCTGAAAAGATAGTCAGGGGAGATGGTGCAATAGTTTTCTGCCAGGTTTAACCAAGTCTATTTTTCAATGCCGGTTAATATAAGGCCTCCTCCTAGATCTGCTCTCTTGCACTACCCGGAACCCTTTGATCCAGAAATGGAGTTTCAGTTGAGAGAAAGGAACCTTGCAACACTTGAGGATATGCAAAATAGTGTAGTAGATGTAGAGGCTAATTTTCTAATCAGAAGGGAAAATTTGAAGGAAGAAGAGATGAACAACATAGACCCAGAGGAATCGACATCTTTAGAGGTAAAGCTTGACATTTTGGTAAGTGCAATGAAAGAGATGATGGAAAAGATCACCACAAGGAATGATTATGATGTTCAAGGCCATGGCTCATTGATTGAAGAAGAACAAGTGGCTGATCCAAAACATTTTCTTTCTTATCCCAGTTGTCATAGATATGATAATGATTGTTTTATAGATCATCTTGGAGAAGAGAGATCTGTTGATATGACATGTATGCTTGATAATGTGTTTTATACTAATTATTTCCCTAAGTTTGATCAGTATGATGATGATTATGTTCTCCAAACAGAAGCTAGTCTTGCAGACAAATCAGCAGCTGGTTTTTGGAAGGAGGAATTTCACTTGCAACTCAAATACAGTGATCAGCCATTGCATATCAGCTATAGAAGTGAGGAGGAAAGTGCAGAAAATTTTGAAGTAAATGAAGGATCTTTGCCTTTTTTTTTTTGCTTCATTTCAGATCATCATAGATAAATTTTGTGCTATCATAAATCAACCATTGATAAGTTTCGATCTTGACCATCTAGAGGGCAATGAAATCCTTGTTCAAGACTTGTCATATCCATATTTGTAGCCCCCAAATGCCATTGAATGTCATGTTGGAGATGAATACTTGGAAGTTGGAACATATGATCAAATGATGCAAGATGATTCCATACCATTTTTTTCTAATCATTTCAGCTTTTGAAGGGCCATTCGCATAGTATATATTCAAATGAGCAGCATGTAGAAAACCATGCAATCTCATTGGAATCAATAGAAAATGGGTTGCTACAGTCTTTTCAAGTTTTTCATGACCCAATAGTTGATGTGTTGGATGATGTCTGCAGTCAAAGCACCTCTCCATTAGCTACCTGTGAGCTTGAAACAATTATTGATACAAACTTGATTTGGCAGCAAATTTCTTTGTCATTATCATCAGGAGTCTCGTCACAAAGCTCAGATGAAAGTTTTCATTCATGGTATGAGGAGAAGCAAAGTAATCCATTGGATGAGCTAAGTCCCAGTGCACATGAATTTCAATATCCTTATGCAGTGTTTTTGGAATCAGATAGAGAATCCATATTATTTAGTAGATCCGTTTACAAGTTTTCATGGCAGTTGCCTTTCAGTAGTTCTCTCTTTTTTTTTCATAATAAAGCACTTGTGGAGAATTTAAACAGTAGCCAGAATGCTTACTTGGTTGCATTGGTTGTTTCATTTCACTTGATCAGGTGATGAATGGAAAGTTAGAGTAGGTTTTATTGAATAAGCTCCATTTTGAGCATACTTTCCAGTTTGTCAGTTGTGTTTTAGTATTGAGTCAGTTTCAAGTCAGTTTGTGTCTTTGAGTCATTTGTATTCAGTCGAGTAATTTCAGCTTGAGTTTATTGACTCCATATTGCCCAATGGATAAGGCACTGATCTGCTTTCCCAAAGAGCTGTGGTTTTTGGCACCTCCAAGGAGCTACCATCATGTCAGTCTTTGAAGCCTTCCACCAGTGATCAAACATGCTCTTACAAAGTGGTGTTAGGTTGTCAAGGTCAAATTTGGTCATTTCAGTGAGTCTTCAAATAAAATTTGGTCACTACGTATTAGGTCTAGGATTTTTTTCACTTCTTTAAAAGTTGTCCAAATGTTGGTCCATGTCACCATTCAGATGAGTGTACCATCATTCGGAGAGTTTTCATCATCATTTCAGGTTCCAATGGGTCATTTTACACCTTTTTCGTGCTTGAGTTGTACTAGGGTAAGGCTCATTTCCCTCTCCTAGGGTTTTGAAGGTAATTTCTCTTGGATGGTCAAATCAACAACAAAACTTGTATCCTGATGCTCATACATCTTCCCTCTATCCTATTACACCCCACTCATTCTCCCCTTAAACTTCATTCCCTCATATAAATTTCCCTAGATCTCATCCCTTCGTACAAACTTCCCAAACCCTACACTATCCCTAAACCCTACCCCCCATATAAACCCTATCCTACATACACCCTATTCCCACACATAATATCTCAAAATTATACACTATTCATAAAACCCTAAACCCCTATACACGCTTCCTATTCCCATTCCCATTCCCTCACGTACGCTTCCCTAAAACCCTATTTACATACATAACCTTTTACCTTAACTCTATACCCTCAATTCTCAAAACCCTAGTCATACCCTATTCCCTCAAACCCTACGCTCTATCAAATCTTACTCATATCCCTATTTCCTCTCACTCATTCCCTTTCTTTTGAAAACCTCTTCATACTCATCATTGACCTACATTATCTTTCTTTCCCCACAAGCATATACAGTCAAATAAGACAATGGACAGTGATTATGAGACCAGGGAAGGGACCCTTAGTGACAGTTCTAGGGAACTAAACTTGCAGCAGAGGAGACCTCACAAAGGAGGAAAGATAAACAGGGAGGAAGCCCATCAGCCTTAGAGAATTACTTGCTTGTCCCTTTGCCATCACATGTTTCCAGCATCAGTATTGTTATGAGTTTTGTGAAATGGTGGAGATGGTCAAATGTAACCATGAATTAGCAAGGCTATTTGTGTCACACTTGGACAATAATGAAGTACAACTTGATGGTGTCACTTTCACTCTGTCACCTGCCATTGTTTCATAAGCTATAGGCATCCCAAACATAAGTGAAAAATGGAACAAGGAGAAGAGAAAATCAGAAATTCTTGTTGATGCCTTCTTAGCTCATCATAGATGTTTGAGGGTGCTCTATACCAAATTTGGAGAAATTTTGGGAATTTTTTGTCATTTTAAAATTTTGAAATTAGAAAAACAGGAAAAACCAGTGGCGCTGCGCTTTTGATGGGGACACTATTTTGGAAAACAGCTTGCAGATTTGGATTAAGCATAAAAAAAAAAAGGCAAACCCATAAAGTTTGAGAAAATTTGGAGAAGATCTTGGCCACCAAAAGGGTAAAAAACACCCAAAAAATGCCCTCTCTACCACTTTTTTGACCCACAAGAAGTAGTCTTGGGAGAATCAACTTTTGGAAAATGACCTCCAAATCAGGAAATTCAAATTGTTCCAGAAACTAGATATGAAGGGCTTTGCAACAAGCCATCTTGGGCCTGATTTGGATGAGTGGAAGACCTTTAAAATGACCTCTAAAGTGGTGTTGTGCATTAAATGAATTTTGCCAGTTTTTGCTAGAAAATCCAAATTTCACCTAGTTTTCTCTACAGTTGACTTTTTCTTTCTCTCTTGGTGAAATTAGCATGGTCAATGATGTAACTTGATGTAATTATGGATTTGAAACACTTAATATGGTAGATACATCAAGTCAAAGGTGGTTTTGAGTTCAATGAATTGGTTTCCTTGGTTTTAGAGGCAAGTTGTTCCACTGCCTATTTTCTTGTTCCTAGTTTAGATATGGTTGAAACCACCCCTCTTCTCATGGATTTGACCCCTGATATCTAGCATGAATGGTTTGATGCCTATATTATGTACTTTCTTAGCCATTTTTAAGGGTTGGACTCTTTTGGAAGTGGTGCACTCATTGTATACTTGTATCAGTAGATTGGCAAGGAATAAAACCAGGTTTTATAGCTATTTTTGTGGGATTCTTGTGATATTGAGCTTATGTATTGTTTCTTCTTTGTAATGAGTTTTTCTAATGTTTTATATGTATCCACATCTCTCTCTATCTTCTAAACTAAATGACTCAAGGTGAATAGGCAAAATACACTAATTTACAGTGCTTTGTCTTGGGAATGCATTTGGTTTTCTATGTTTTTCAACAGTTTGAAGAGGATTCATGCTCCTCATTCCCTCCTCAACCATTTAGCAGTCTAAATCTACCATCTCAATCAATTTCTAGTACATAAATCCTTTGTCTACCTCGCCCCACAGAACATGTTTGTAAATATGACTTGATTTCCCAGACCCAACTTGCCTGCTCCATTTGATCCAACAACCAATCATCTAAATCAACCAAAAACCCTTGAGCTACTATACCTAGCCTAAAATGATCCAGGAGGATCTCGAGACACTAAGGGGATGGAAAAGGCTCGAAATTCAGAATGGCAGAAAGGAAAATTTGGTGGCATCAGTTGATAGGGCTCGTCTTCTTGATCGCAATGGCGTGACACTTGGCATCCCTCCAGTGGCCTTCTAAACCTGCACAAGAGAACAAAAATCTTTTTTTGGTTATCAAACATCTATAAAACAAAATCTTGTTTTATAGTTATTAAAATAACTATATAAAAATCATAAATCCCAAAATTATATTTATAACCATAGTCAAAAGTTAATATATAT
>APFE031372438.1:64762-98081 GCA_000404065.3 Pinus taeda | reverse complement strand
GGTTATACATATACCATATGGTATGGTATAAAAAAAAATCAACACATATGATGGGAATATAAAACATATTACAAAACGCATATGCCATGGGTTACGTAACCACCGTTGCAAAGTTTCGAGCTATATAAAGTTAAAGCCGCAGCAAAAATAACCGTATAGTCCACCATTGGAGAGTGGGCATATACAACCATTTGATAATATGGGTAGCCGATGGTTAATGGGGGCTTGGGTAGGCGGCCACGTAGGAGGTCCTGCCACCCATGATGTAACCAAAACATACAACGCCAACCAAGAAAAACACACTTAATGCGGATTGTTGGATAGGGATGGGTGCGGTCCTGTGAAGTATGAGCCCACCATCTCACATTGATGTGAAATATATATGGTTGGATTTGTGAATCTTGAGAAGTGGGACTATTAAAAAAAATTATGGTAAAGGGTGGTTCATAAAAACAAATATATGGTACAATTAGAGGGGCGGGATCTGATCTCCTAACCTCCCTGAACCAATTCCTAAGTTTTACCATTACACCAAACTATTTCTTTGGGAAATCCACCTAGGAAATTATATAAACTCAGTCTTTTACCCATAGCAAAAGGAGGAGATCAGTAGGCACGTTTTTCAAGGCAAGGAGAGCAGAATTTTTGAAGAGGGTGATTTTGGTCCAGTATCAGAATTGGGCAGGTTTTATATCAATTTTGCCCCTCTCAGTGACGCGAATCCAACGGTGGTGTCAGTTTTTGCAGCAAAGCTCTCCAATTTTCGGGATTTTCAGCATGGAGGTATAATGCTCCATTTTTGTAACTGATGAATGTAACTTCTTTTTATGCCATTTTTAATGAATGAAGGCCTCCCCATTGATCGAGTAGGGCCCGAAGATGTAGTCCAGGAGGGATGAACTCCGTTATCAAGGTATTGTATTCTTGTCTTTTTATGCTCTTCTTCTTCTTTCTCTCACATGTGCACCTTTAAGGTTTCTCTTTGGTTAAGCTACAAACTGTATATGTAATTATTTTAATGCATCTATAAACAAAAGATAACCTTGATCAAGTGGTATCAAAGTAGGTGCTTTTAGATGTGAATTGCATGTTTGTATGCTAATGAGAAACAGGGTCCGAAGAGGTGAAGGGGAGTTACAACCTTTTGATCTCGAGGCAAGATGTGCACCTCAAAGAAGGAACATGGCAGATGACGAGACTCAACATGATGAGGAGCGGAATTTTCACAAGACTTTCTATATGATGGCAAATCGTGTTGACAAGTTGTTCTCAAAGCTCGAAAAACTGGAAAATGTAGAGGGAAAACTCCAGAAAGACAAGGTTCAGTACATGGTGATGATGATGGAGGAGATCCACCTCCTTCTCCTTCAACAAGTGGAAGTTCTTCCTCTTGTTCTCACCATCATAATAATCAAAATTCCAAAGATGCATCTAAGAAACCTTTTTTTAAGTTAGATGTTAAATTTGATCTCCCCGTGTACAATGGTGAAAGAAATGCAGAGAAACTTAATAATTGGATAAGGCAGATCAAGATCTACTGCAGGATTCAACAGATCGTGGAGGATGAAGCAAAGATTCAGTTGGCACCTTTGCAATTAACCAACACTGCACTCGTTTGGTGGGAAAGCAAAGTTAAAAGAAGCAAGAATGTTGGTAATCTTTATTCCTCTTGGCCTAATTTCATTTCTGCATTAAAGGCACAATTTTATCCGTTGGGTTACATGCAAAAAGCTTTAATGAACTGGCAGTATTTAAGGCAAGGCAAAGGTCAGGATGTTCAGAGTTTTACAAAAGAATTTAGGAAGCAAGCACTAAATTTGGGTATTGCACTTGATACACCTGAAATTGTAACTAAATACATTGGATCATTACATAATTATATTAGGCATTCATTGTTATTGTTTGAACCAACCTCCATTGATGTGACCAGTGTAAAGGCTATTCACATTGAGAATAGGGGAAAATACGACAGAAATGACCAATCAAAGAGAACGGAAACAATTAATAGAAGGGGAGCAAAGACCTCTCGTACACATTGTGGGAAAGAGGGGCATGATGAAGAAAATTGCTAGAATCTGCACCCTGAACTGAGACCTAAGAGGAATAATAGAAATGGGAAACATAAGGTCGTTGCCACCATACGGAAAAGCCAAGATTCCAAGTCAGAGGAATATGAGAAAGTCATAGCTACGGGATTTGCACAAGGTAGGCCCATTGACTTGGGGTCTAACTCCAGTGATGAGATGAAGTTTGCAGCCCTGGGGGTCGCAACAAGAGGGCCCATAACTTTGGGGTCTGATTCTAGCTATGAATCAAGGATTTCAACCAATATAATAAAAAGGACACTTCCCTCAGCAGGACTCCAAGAACTTGAAGAGATCAACCACCGCGTCCAAGTAGAGAATGCTGAACTAAGGAGGCTTCACTGGAGGCAAGGGATGAAAATTAAAGGTTACTACGTGAGTTGCAAGCCAAGGATGGGTCCTTGGAACAGCCACAACATAGCTATGTGGAGGTAAAAAGTGATTCTCCAATCTCATGTGATTCTCATGATGATGAATTTGTTGCTTTTGAAAACCATACTATAGGGATTGGATCTAAATTAATGAAGAAAATGGGATATCAAGGAAGGGGCCTCGGTATCAAAGGCCAAGGCATCATAAACCCCATCAAAGTCAAGGAGTTGTTGCACCATGTAGGAATCAGATACACCAGAAAGGAAGTAGACGAAAATTCAAATATAGCTAGTAACTAGCCAACAACAGATGATGAATTTCCTCCCTCACAATCCAGCGATAGTGAGGGCTCCATGAACACCTTTCAAAGAAACACCAAGGGGAAGTGCTCCAAGGCAGCCCCAAAAGTTTGGAGGAGAAAGAATCGATGTAGTCATTGCAACAAAGAGGGACACCAAAAAACCACGTGTCCAATGCTCCACATTCCATAAACATCACCAGAGAAGTCGAAATATGAACATGTTCAACAGATGAATCCACACCAGTCACGATGGTCTACATTGTTAAGATGGTTTTTTTAGGAGTAGTAGCTTGTTATGGCCACCATTGTAAATCATACGTTGCAATGTAAAAATGATGACGTGTTTCCCATCACTTCAAGATGCAACGATGATATTTTGGCCTTTCCTTATTAGTATTTTACGCATTAATTATTGACGCATTAATTACTTTTTATGTAATCCTTAGCCAATGAGTGTGTGCTATGAACTCTTGGCAAGGAGGGGTTGTTGAGTCGTGTGGTGTGCATGATTGCAAGAATGTACCAGTTTCACGTGCAGGATATTCACAGTGTGGATTGACAGCGTGCTAATGCTTTTGGAGGACCAAAAGCTCCTCAATGGGGAGGATTGATCCAAGAGAATCTTGAGACACTAAGGGGATGGAAAAGGCTCAAAATTCAGAATGGCAGAAAGGAGAATTTGGTGGCATCATTTGAGAGGGCTTGTCTTCTTGATTGCAGTGGCGTGAATAGTTCATCAATCTGAGCTCGTATGCAAAAGATAGAGGTCTTCAAAGTTTGGTATGGCAGGGGAAAAGTGGGGCCAACAGTGCGCCACATGGCATCCCAGTGAGCACGTGGGACCCACATGACAAGCTTGACACTTGGCATCCCTCCAGTGGCCTTCTAAACCTACACAAGAGAACAAAAATCATTGTTTGGTTATTAACTAACTATATAACAAAATCTTGTTTTATAGTTATTAAAATAAATATATAAAAATCATAAATCCCAAAATTATATTTATAACCATAGTCAAAAGCTAATATATATATATATATATATATATTATATGGATATACATATACCATATATGGTATGGTATAAAAACAAATCAATGCATATGATGGGAGTATAAAACATATTACAAAATGCATATCCCATGGGTTACGTAACCACCATTGGAGAGTTTCGGGGTATATAAAGTTAAAGTCGCAACAAACATAACCGTATAGCCCACCATTGGAGCACTGGAATATACAACCGTTTGATAATATGGGTAGCCGATAGTCAACGGGGGCTTGGGTAGGTGGCCACGTAGGAGGTCCCGCCACCCACGATGTAACCAAAACATAAAGCGCCAACCAAAAAAAACGCACTTAATGCGGGTTGTTGGATAGGGATGGCTGCGGTCCTGTGAAGTATGGGCCCACCCTCCCATGTTGATGTGAAATATATATGGTTGGATTTGTGAATCTTGAGAAGTGGGACTGTTAAAAATTTTTATGGTAAAGGGTGGTTCATAAAAACAAAAATATGGTAAAATTAGAGGGGCAGGATTTGATCTCCTAAACTCCCTGAACCAATTCCTAAGTTTTACCATTACACCAAACTATTTCTTTGTGAATTCCACCCAAGAAATTATATAAACTCAGTATTTTACCCATAACAAGAGGAGGAGATCAGTAGGCACATTTTTCAAGGCAAGGAGAGCAGAATTTTTGAAGAGGGTGATTTTGGTCTAGTATTAGAATTAGGCAAGTTTTATATCAATTTTGGACCTCTCGGTGATGGGAAACCAACTGTGGTGTCAGTTTTTGCAATAGAACTCTCCAATTTTTGGGCATTTTCAGCATGGAGGTATAATGCTCCATTTTTGTAACTAATGAATGTAACTTCTTTTGATGCCATTTTTAATGAATGAAGGTCTACCCATTGATCGAGCAGGGCCCGGAGATGTAGTCCAGGAGGGATGAACTCCATTATCAAGTTCTTTTCTTCTTGTTTTTTATGCTCTTCTTATTCTTTCTCTCACATGTGCACATTTAAGGTTTCTCTTTGGTTAAGCTACAAATTGTATATGTAATTCTTTTAATTCATCTATAAACAAAAGATAACCTAGATCATAAAATCTACATTCAATTTTAGTCATCTCAAGTCTTAATTGCAACCATCTTAATAGAGATTGACAGGGAGAGAGCCCTCTCGCGACCTGGTAGGGCTAGCTACCAGGTTAAGCGTGGTTTGTGGTTAACCTAGGATTGCCTCCCTTTAGCCTGAGGCCAATATAGGCTCTAACAGGAGCTACAACCCCCTAGCTCTTGTACTAATCAATGTATTTACTAGTATGTAGGCACCAGCCTATAGAAGGCTACGACCTTCTCTCTTCCTCCAAGGACCACGTTTCATAAATTTTCAGATTGGATGCTCCTAGTACACAAAAATACACATGAAGGCCTCATTTCATCAAATTTTCATATTGGACCCATCAGAAACTTTGAGACTCAAACTGCATCAACTGAGAATCAGTTAATTTGAACAATCAGATCATTGTCACCAAAACACTATGCTGAACCAAAAATTATGCATCATCATTCAGAACCAGCTACAACCTCAAAAACCATGCATTAGAATGCATACGCTACTTTACTGAATGCAACCTGTGTGTATATGCTACTTCCTTTAATCAAACTTGCGTATACCTTCAAAACTACTTAAACATAAAACTTTTGAATCAAGTTTGTACCAACCAGCAATATACTAAACATCTATTGTCAATTTACAAAGCCTTACACAGGCAGTAGTAGAGATCAGCCTTCTCACTTATACAATCAATCAATCAGATATCAAACTCCTTATGCATTCAGTTTTACATTTAGATCTAAGAAGACTTCATTGAAAGACAATAGTAAAACAACAGTACTATTCAAATAGATTAGTCATCTCTGAACAACATAATTTTTCTTTTTAATAGGCTACTTGGAAGAGCCACACCGGCATGTATATGCAACTTCACCAAAGCGAACCAGCGTACAGATCTGCAAATATTAACTAATAACTTCCCTACTGTTCCAGACTTTAGACAAACCTAGATCATGACAGTCAAATAATAAAACATGTGTACAAAATCAGATCTGGCCCAACCAATATCAGATCATTCAATGATAAGTCATTTCAGGTCTCATTATCCTAATCCAACATTGAATTCAAGGTGCACAAAATATTTCAGATCAAATCACCAAGATAGCCCCTGCAACATAAAATATACTTTAGATAGAAGTATTCCTTAGAAACCCTTTTCACTTGCATACCTTGGCCTGATGATCTTCTCCTCCTTATAAAGTTTTATGCCTTTCTCAATACCTCAGACCAAAATCACTTAAGACCCATGGTATTCTTGGACGAGATCAAACAGTGATTACTCTTCTCAATATTGTGGGATAATACCATGGTATTGACCCCTGGTATTCTTTACTCTTGAAATTCCTTGATTTTCCAACCTATACGCACTTTTCCTCTTGCAGGAGTGCGTGTATACGTATACACACTTTTTGTTATGTGGATCTACATGTATACGTTTTTTTGACTAAGTGGACCTGTGTATACATCTTAAACTTACTTTCACCATCCTTTACCTTCAACTTCTTCATTCTAATTAGTAGACTCTAGTTCCATCTTCCTGTTCTTTTGTACCAAAGCCTTGTTACATTTGAATGGATCTATTACACTGTGGGTTGCTTTTCATCAAAACTGAACTGACCTGTGAGTGAGTTTCCATCAAGGACAACACTTGTATCACAATTCCAACAATATAATGAGGTAATTTAGGTAATGAATTACTAATTAAGGATACTCATGAGATGTGTTATAGAAATATTGATGACAGGGAAACTAATCAGTTTGGGGGAATGAAATCCTACTACACTTTCTAGTTACTTTCTTTTAGCTTGCATGACTTCCACCTTTCACATCACTTTCAACATCAACTCAGCCTACATCAACTTCAACAAATGTCAATCCATACATGCCATTCCACACTTTTACGAAGGTAAAAATTGAGGTAAAGTAGCATAAGTTTTTTATTTATTAAAAGTTTAGGAGAATGTCATGAAAAAAAACTAAGCATTATTCACTCATATTTTTCAACCATTATTTCCCCTTCTTTACCACATCCCATTTTTTAGAAAAAAAAAAAAAAAAAAAAAGTTTCTGTTTGGGGGAGTGTGATTTTCATTAATTTATTCATCATGACCATGCCATTAATATTTTTATCATCCATCAATCTCCCCATTCATTCTCAAAACCTCCCATATTTCATGTTGTTATACACCAAACAAATATGTCAATGATGACTGTAAAACCCACCTAAATTTGTTTTCTAGTTTCACATGAGGGCATGTTGATTCTCTAGTTTGGGGGAATATTTGCTATGCATGATGGTTGTTTTCTCATTTCTTCCTCACTCAAGGTATACAATTTCATTTTTTTTATAGTGCATAAGTTGATTTGTCTATATCTTTAAAAATATCAACTTGATTCTTGTGATTTTTGGACAACAAAGAGGTATCATTAACCCAAAAAAAATTAAGCTAAACTAATTGGTAAATTTAAAAAATAATGCACTATTACCTACAACCATTTTGCTGATATATTGAAATCCGTTCATTGGAATTTTTTTATTTTTGGTGTGGAGAAGTATAAGCTAATAGGAACAAATCTGTGAAATTTCAAGCAAAACTAATTTACAATTTTTGAGAAATTAAACATCACCTACAAACATTTTGTTTGTATCTCGAGATCTGTGCATCAGATAGATTTGATTTTCCGATTGGAGAAGCATTGATATAGTAGAAATTTTCTTGCAAAATTTTAGCGAAATTTGGTTTGTAATTTTTTAGGAAATGCTTAATGAAGTTTGTTTTTACTTGTGTGTTAGACTTTGCTGCAAATTCATATGATTGAAAGTAAATATGAAAATTGTTACAACTTCACCAACATTGCTAGAATTGAACAACTATTGTTTTAAAGAAGCGTTTGGGGAAGAACCCTTTTGTTCCATCAATATCATAAGTTGGGTGAGAATTCTCATTATTGTGTTATAGCATGGTTAATATAGAGGAAATGGGTTGCATGAGGACATGTAACATGTTCAACTTGGGGGAGATGTTGGGCTACTAATTTTTCATTATTATTATCACTTCTTAGCATCCAATTCATCCATTTTTGCTTTACTTTTATCACATTATTTATCATAATTTATTAGATAATTCCATTTCATAATTATTTATGCTCTTGTGGATAAGTAATATTTGTTCTCCATTATTTTTAATAAATTGATGATTATTATGCATGATCTTTCAATGATGGTTTATTGATGAATTTGTTATAATATCACTCACGATTATAGCCTCCAAGATCTCTTCCAAATTGAAAATTTGATATTCAGCTCATAATCAACAATTCCAACTCAGAAATTCACTGGAATAAAAGGTTACAATTTTGCGTTGGACATTTCAGGCAAGCGGAGAATAATATTTTAAAAATTTGAGACACAATTTTTGTGTAGAATGGATCAAATTAGTTTCCAAAGGAGAAGCTTTCCACAATTCGATCTAGATTGGGAGAAAAACAATGTTCTTTGAAGGACATATTCACAGATTTTATCTTGTGGCCATTTTCCAAATTGCCTAATTGCAATAACCATATTTGATTTGGTCCAGTTGAATCATGATGGAATGATCTCTCAAATCTCATCTTGCTTATTGAAATTTTGTAATCATTCTAAATTGTATGGGAAATCATTTTTTAATTAGTTTCTTGTAAATTTCCCCTTGTTGTTTGTATATTAAAAAGACACGAATCAGAGAGAAAAGGGAAATAACGCATATAGGGAGCAGATCAGATATTGAAGATTTTCCTTTGAGAATGTAACAACAGATTTCTGTATTTTCGTTTTGATTAATGCAATCTTGATCTTTTGAGTATTATCTAGCTTTCGATATTTTTTCCACAACCATGATTAGAGAGTTGGGCCCACTCTCCTGATCAGGTGTTGTTGGATTAGTGGTGTGTGTAGATTTATTTTTGTTGTGATTATTTCTTTATGAATGTAATGGTTCATTAAGTTTGTGTTGGTGTGAATCCTAATTTGTTGTTACTCTGATTGTTGGTTCTGTTATTTCTTATTACACATTGATATATTGTTGACTAAATGCTCAATGTTGGGTAGGGAAACTATGGTCTGCATAGACTTTGCACAGTAGCCTTGAAATAACAAAACCAGCCCCGGATTGACAATGTGAATAAGGGTGAATTCTATAATTCATATATGAACACCAACATTTTGGTGTCATTGCTGGGGAGACTATCAAAGGCACAATGTATGACCAATATTGACCATAGGACCAGTCTCTTTCCATGGGAAGGGAATTTTTCACTCTGTTCCAAGTCTTGAGCATTATATTTACTTTGATTTTCTTTTGTTGTTTTCAATTTATTTCATTGTTCGTAGGAACCACTCTCTCATCTTCGGAAGGGAATTTTTCACCCTTTTCTAGGTCTTGAGCATTATATTTCTTTGGTTGTTTCAAATTCTTTCCTTTTTGATTGATTATAGGAACATCTCTCTCATATTGGGATGGGAAGTTTCCACCCTGTTTTAGGTCCTGAACTTAGATTTTATGGTTGGTTTGTTTCTCTTTCTTTTGTCTTCTTGATTTTAGGGGCCACTCTCTTGTTCTGGGAAGGGAATTTTTCACCCTATTCTAAGTCCTAAGCTTTAGATTCATTTGAAAGATTCTCTGCTCTAGATTGTATGGACAGAAACATAAACAAAATGGGTAGAGGAAGACCCCCGAAACTCACAGGTCTAGGTCAAGGAATAAATCATCAACATAATCCAGGACTCAGTTGAAGAACTTCACAATATGGCAACTATGGGAAATCAAGACTATATTGAAGACTGGTTTCACTCTATCGTTTGCTTGCAACATCACTCCCTACTTCAATAATTCTTGGCACCATACTTAACAGAAAGGTTGTTCTCTCATACCCTAGTATTTATTGACATGCATTTCTCAAATTTGAGTATATACACACTTCGGGCCTTATTTCGAAAATGGTTCCATTGGAGGTACTCTTATACGTAAGTATATTTTATTTTTCAAGGTAGAGTAGGTTAGTGTAGAAAATAGAATAAATAAGTACATAAATAAATACATAAATTTCTTTATCGGTGGTAGATATTTGAATTTATTTGTGTATCTAGATATATTATATTGAAAATCATATTTCTAGAAACGTTCATTATCATTTTGGAAAAAATATTGCTTGTTTATCATATCTTATGGCTTGTGGGCTTCATAAAATAATTGAAAACACAGTCGGGACAGTCATGTTTTGAGGGATAAATGGGAATATTTTAAAAACTTGTTTCTATCCTAAGTATCCCTTTATGCCTACTTTCTAATACAATTTTAATCATTCAAATTGGATTTGAAATGAAAATGTTATGAACAAAACATTAACAAGATGTTTAGTAGCAAGCTCAAGAACAAAGTTGAGAGAGTTAGTTTTTGGAGGCCTAAATGAATAGATTTTGGAAACTTGTTTGAATGGTATATTACCCTATTAATATAGTTTAAAACATAATTTGAATCACTCGATTTTGATATCATATGAGAAAGTTATGACCAAAATATTGACTGTCTATCGTAAATCAGTACCCTTAAAACTTTGCTTTTCCGGCCATACCTTAGCACATTTGACCCATAAATTATTCATGTCTTAAAAAAAATTTTATATTGGAGATATTTACATGAATCTACTTTAATTTCCAATTTCAATAAGTTCAATTGTACATTAAACGAAAAAGTTATTCTTAAAATATCAATTGTTGGTCTAAGTTGGGAAATAAAAAATGGTTATGTTATGCAGGTTGTTCTAAATAAACTTGACATATCATATCATGGAATTTTTAAACCATGCTTCTATTGGTGATATATATTTGAATTAGATTTCATTTTGCTTTGGAATCATTCAAATTGGACAACAAACAAAGTATTTATGATTAAAACACTGTTGGTTAGCATGTCGACCACTGCTCTCCCACAGGTAATAAATAAATTTTTCTTTGTTCATATTTCCTTGGATTTGTTTTAGCGAGCAATTGCTTGTTAATTTTTTGCATATATTTGGATAAATAGAGTCTGTGCACCTCTCTTATTCCATTATTTTATGTAGATGATCGTTCTTTTTTCTAGGTCCAATGAGAATAAAGGAGATCCATTTTATGAAAAAGTGATTCTTGAAGAAAATGTTAACGAAATAATGGAATTTCATCCAAGAATCTATTAAGAAATCACATATCATATGATTTTGAGTATTTCTAGGTTCCATGATCTAAAAAAGTAGATCATAAGATCTTGTTGCAAAATTGTTCCCACTATTGTTCACTAACACAGAGAAAACAACATGAAGACTTTTCATCACTTAACAAATTTATAATAGGGAAAATGCAGAATTGATTTCCATTTGAAGATCCAAGTCATTTTTGCCAAAGAGAATTTTTTGTTTTCCAAAAGATCATTTTTCATTCACCATTGAAACGGATTAATGATTCCCTTAGGAAAAAAAAACATTATTGCAACCAAAATCACAACCATTGTAACTTAAGTTATTTATTTATTTATTGCTTTTCAATAAAGTGTTGTTTCTTTTCTGATTTGTCTTATGCTTTTTTGTTTCAAGTATTGTTTACTTCAAATTCACATTTTTTTGGTTCTCAAAATAAAAGAAGGAAGTTCTTAAGTTTCATGATGCTACTCCACATCTCTCCATTTGTTCCCCAGTCTTATTAGTATATGGTTTTCTCATATCTAATATCAAAAAGAATTATGGTGTTGTTACTTCACTGGTGCTAATACTTTGACGATTTTGATACTTCACTGGTGTTTTTACTTCACTGATGTTGCTACTTCACTAGTGTTGTTACACCGTTGGTGCTGTTACTTCGCCGATGTTTACTCCACTGATGTTTTTACTTTGTCATTATTGTTACTGGTGTTGTTATTCTGCCATGTTGTTACTTTGCTAGTGTTGTTACTCCGTCAATGTTGTTACTCCGTCGGTGCAACACCGATGTTGTTACTCCACCATTGTTGTTATTCCACCAATGTTGTTACTCTGCCGATGTTGTTACTCTACCGATGTTGTTACTCTGCTAGTGTTATTACTCCACTGGTGTTTTTACTTTGTCGTTGATGCTACTCCACTAGTGTTGTTACTCCGTCGGTGTCGTTGTTGTTACTTTGTCTGTGTTGTTGCTACATCAGTGATGTTACTCCATCGACGTTGTTACTCTATCGTTGCTTTTAATCCTCTAGTGTTGTTACTCTGTCGATGCTATTACTCCCAGGTGTTGTTACTCCACTCATGTTGATACTCTGCTAAGGTAAGTGGCCAGGTGCATCTCCTACCAACTCCGTGGATTTGATTGGTATTCACTTATGACATGAACAACCATGATTGAGGATAGTAATACCTTATAATTGGGGGGAGGTATCAAATTTAATAGAAAAAGTATCGTATTTAATAGCAATGATGTCATGTCATCATTGTTATTAAACCTCATGTAAACTTGTACATCTCACGATTATTACCACCATAATCCATAACAATTCGTGACCCACACCATACCTTGCACACTTATCCACTCACATTGGAACTTGAAAAATGTATGATGACATTAACTTGGTGAATGGGAAATACTTTTAATGGTCTAAGTCCTGTTTTTCATAATGATGGGTAGTCAATTTATCTTTGTTTATTTATAAACATAATCTTATTTTTAAAGAATAATTATGCAAAGATGATTTCATCATCCCAACTTTCAACTTTCCTAATTGGTCAAGTCCTTGATCTTGTAAAATTTATGATGATCACCACAAAATTGTATTTAAATATTTATGTCACTATCTAATGAATTTTTCCTCAACCCAATCTTAGCAAAGAAAAATATATTTATCAACAGTCATTTCAAGGTTATCAGTTTTTGATAAGCAAAACTACCCAAGTTGAAAATAGTTACTAAAAAACTTTTTACGCCATCCCTAGCTCTTAAGGAGCTAGCCTGCCACCTCATCTATTAAGTAATATTTTTTTTATTAACAATAACCATAATTGAATTTTAAACATAAATAGTCAACTGGAGGATAGGAGGTCTCATCTCGAGTCGACCTACCATGATCACAAGTCCTAATAGAGTGACATTACCACTACTGGTCACCAAGCCAAGGTAATGGCCTTTGATCATAAAACTAACGGACAAGAGGTCTCATCATGAGCCGACTTGTTCACTTTTGTTAGCTCCCATGAATGGCATTGTTATTAACTGGTTACTAAGCCATAACAATGATCTTCAGTAAACATCTAAGTAAATTGAATTGTTTTTGTAACTATGTACTTATTTATAATAAATGGGACACTAGCATCTCAAAGGGTTAAAAAGGCATCCCTTTTCGGGCTATCGATGCCTGCGAGTAGTGGTGGCCATGCCTATGGTATATAAGTTAATTTAGTACTATAATCTACTTGGTTACCTTGTTTTCTGAAAACTAACTGACGATAAATCCCACTGCTGCATATATAAAGTTTGCTAGAACTCATGGTTCATGAGGTAATATTTAATCAGTTCTTAGATGATGGTGGTTATGGTTTATATCTATTATTGAGTTATAAATATTTACTTTACATGTCAAGGATGAAACTTTAAGATATTTGATATTTGAAATTTTGTATGATCTAATGTATCATTCATTTATTCTATAAGTAACATATCATTAACCAAAGATAATCTATTTGCCCAATCAGTTACCATTTATTCATAAATTAACAACACTACTATTTTGGGGTAGAATAAAGAGGCATAATTCTGATTTTGAATCCGAGGTAATTGGTCAGACCTTGAGAGGCAAACAATAAGATAACTATTTCTCATAATTTTTGTGCACATAACAACCAAAGCTTATGGGTATAGGGAATGCATCATTTCCCTTCTTATCCATTATTATCCCATGCCATTCACAACTTGATTATGTCACTTTTATATATAATGATAATTGAGGTAATGAATTATTGATTGAGGATACTCATGAGATGTGTTATAGAAATCTTCATGACATGCAAACTAATCAGTTTGGGGGAAGGAAATACTACTACACTTTCTTATTACTTTCTTTCAGCATGCATGGCTTCCACCTGCAACATCACTTTCATCATCAGCACAACCTACATCAACTTCAACAAATGTCAATCCATACATGCCATTCCACATTTTTACGGAGGTAAAACTTTAGTTAAAATAGCATAAGTTTTTTATTTATTAAAAGTTTAAGATAAATTCATGAAAAACCACTAAGCATTATTCACTCATATTTTTCAACCATTATTTCCCCTTCTTTACCACATCCCATTTTTAAGAAACATAAAATATTTCAGTTTTGGGGAGTGTTAATTTCATTAATTTATTCATCATGACCATGCCATTAATATTATTTATCATCCATCAATCTCCTTATTCATTCTCAAAATCTCCCTTATTTCATGTTGTTATACACCAAGAAAATATTTCAACGACGATTGTACCAACCACCTCAATTTGTTTTCTAGTGTAGCATGAAGGCATGCTAATTCACGAGTTTAGGGGAAGAGTTGCTATGCATGATGGATGCTTTCTCAGTTCTTCCTCATTTAAGGTATACATTTTCATTTTTTTACAGTGCATAAATTGATTTGTGTATATCTTTAAAACTATCAACTCGATTCTTGTGTTTTTTTGACAACAAAGAGGTATCATTAACCCAAAAAAATTTAATCTAAACCAATTGATAAATTCCAAAAATCATGCACTGTTACCTACAACCATTTTGTTGATATATTGAAATATTTTCATTGGATTGCTTTTATTTTTGGTGTGGAGAAGTATTAAGGTAATAGGAAGAAACCTGTGAAATTTCAAGAAAAGCTAATTTATATTTTTTGAGAAATTAAACATCATTACCTACAACCATTTTGTTTATATTTCGATATCTATGCATCAGATAGATTTGATTTTCGGATTGAAGAAACACTGATATAGTAGAAATCTTCTTTCAAAATCTCATCAAAATTTGGATTGTAAGTTTTGAGAAAATGGTTAATGAGGTTTGTTTTTACTTGTATCACACTTTGTCGCAACTTCATATGACTGAAAGTAAATATGAAAATTGTTACAACTTCAACAACATTGCTAGAATTAAACAACTATTTTTTTAAAGAAGCATTTGGGAAAGAAGCCTTTTGTTCCATCAATATCATGAGTTGGGGTCAGCATTTTGATTATTTTATTACATCTCGGTTAATACATAGGTAATGGGTTGTGTGAGGACATGCAACATGTTCAGTTTGGGGGAGATGTTGGGCTACTAATTTGTCATTATTATTATCACTTCTTAACATCCATTTCATATATTTCTACTATTGTTTTATCACATTATTTGTCATAATTTATTAGATAATTCAATTTCATAATTATTTATGCTCTTGTAGATAAGTAATATTTGTTCTCCTTTATTTTTAATAAATTGATGACTATTATGCATGATTTTGCCAATGATGGTTTATTGGTGAATTTGCTATAACATCACTCATGATTTTAGCTTCCAAGATCTCTTCCAGATTGCAAATTTGATCTTTATCTCATAATCAAATATTCCAACTTAGAAATTCGTTGGAATAAAAGATGAAAATTTTGCGTTTGATGTTTCAAGCAAACAAAGAAGAATATTAAAAATATGAGACATAGCTTTTGTGCAAAACAGACCAAATTAGTTTCCAAATGAGCATCTTTCCACAATTTGGTCTAGATTGGGAGAAAAAAAAAGGTTCTTTCGAGGACATATTCATAGATTTTATGTTGTGGTCATTTTCCAAATTTCCCAATTGCAATAACTAGTTTTGACTTGTTCCAGCTGAATCATGATGGACAGGTCTCTCAGATATCATCTTATTTATTGAGATTTCATAATCAATATAAATTGTATGGGAAATAATTTTGTAATCAGTTTGTTGTATCTTTGTTGTTTGTATATTTAAAAGACACAAATCAGAGAGAAAATGGAGATAACACATATAGGGAGCATATCGGACATTGAAGGTTTTCCTTTGAGAATGAAACAAAAGACTTCTGTATTTTCCTTTTGATTAATACAATCTTGATCTTCTAGTATTATCTAGCCTTTGAAATTTTTTCCACATCCCTAATCAGAGAGTTGGGCCTACTCTCCCAATCAAGTGTTGTTGGATTAGTGGTGTGTGTAGATTTATTTCTATTGTGATTATTTCTTTATCGTTGTAATGGTTCATTAAGTTTGTGTCGATGTGAATCCTAATTTGTTGTTACTCTAATTGTTGTTATTGCTATTTCTTGTTATACATTGTTATATTCTTGATTGAATGCTCAATTTTGGGTAGGTAAACTATGGCCTGCATAGAGTTTGCATGATAGCCTTTAAATAATAGGACAAGCCCAGGATTGACAATTAATGTGGGGAAGGGTGAATTATGTAATTCATATCTAAACACCAACATTTTGGCGTCATTATCGGGGAGGCTATCAAAGGCACAAAAGTATGACAAATATTGACCATAGGACCACTCTCTCATCCTGGGAAGGGAAGTTCTCACCCTGTACCAGGTCATAAGCATTAGATTTACTTTGATTGTCTTTTGTTGTTTTTCAATTTCCTGCCTTTTTTAATTATTCGTAGGAACCACTCTCTCATCCTGGGAAGGGAATTTTTCACCCTATTCCAGGTCTTGAGCATTAGATTGCTTTGGTTATTTCAAATTCTTTCCTTTTTGATTGATTATAGGAACCACTCTCTCATTCCTATCTATTCAACTTCTTAAAAATATTTATTATAAATTGAAGACAATTTTTTTTAAGATGGATTCATCAAGCTTCTAGGCCAAGTTTCCATCCTTTATAG
This sequence comes from Pinus taeda, assembly GCA_000404065.3. Taxonomy (NCBI): domain Eukaryota; kingdom Viridiplantae; phylum Streptophyta; class Pinopsida; order Pinales; family Pinaceae; genus Pinus; species Pinus taeda. Next base: position 81,318 of record APFE031372438.1, on the reverse strand, counting down.
GGAAGAATTATGATGTGTGGTCCATTAAGATAGAGACCACGTTAAAGGCTCATGATGTGTTGGATTATGTCCAATTTAGGTTTCCAGAACCTAAGAATGAAGTAGAAGAATGATCCCTCACTAATGCAAAGAGGGAACATTGGAATAAACACAAAAATAAGAATGCACAAGAGTTGCAGCTTATGATGCAAGGAGTGTACCAAGCAGTGTTCTTGAAAATTATGATCATGTCTTTAGTAAATATAACATGGGAGACTTTGGTGACAATCTATAAAGGTATTGCCAAAGTCAATATTGTTAAATTGCATAATACTAGGAGATATTTTGAAAGTTTGCAAATAAAGGAGATGGGGGACATCTATTCATTCATGAACTGGCTCATGACTATCGTAAATCAGTTAAAAATTTATGGTGATGATATTAAAGATCAAATAGTGATTGAGAATGTCCTTAGATCTTTGTCTACCAAATTTTACGTTGTGGTAGTAGCTATAGAAGAAGCCAAGGTTTTGGAAACATTGAGAGTTGATGAGTTGATGGGATCACTTCTATCCCATGAGGAAAGGATAGACAAAAATAAGCATGTCACTTTATAAACCACTTTCAAATCCATGTTTCTATTTCAAAAGATAGAGGTCTAGGTAGAGGTAGATCGACAGGCAATGGAAGAGGTGGAAGATAAAGTTCTTAGAGAGATGGTAGAGAAGAGCAAGAACATGAAAGTAGAAGCAACAATAGAAGCTTCAACAAAAATAAAAAGTTTAACAAATCAAAGTTGAGATGTTACTACTGCAATAAATTTGGTCAGGATGCCCGTGATTACAGGAACAAGATAGCTGATCAAGGAAAGTAGATAGCTAATGTAACAATAGAGAATACCGACACCATGTTTCTAGCTTGCCACATAATTCATGAATATTCTAATAATGTGTGACTATTAGACATAGGTTGCAGTAACCGTATGACAAGAAACAAGAGTTTGGTTGTAAATTTGGATCACTTTGTGAAGACAGAAGTAAAGTTAGGGAATGACAAGACTGTGTATGTATATGGAAAATGAGTGGTCAACATTTAGACCAAACAGGGGGAGCCGAAGATAATTTTAGAGGTATATTATGTTCCTGGTCTCAAACATGATTTGATAAGTGTTGGTAAATTAATGCAGAAAGGATACATAGTTACTTTTGAAGGAAAAAAGTGTTATATATGACAAGCCCCCATGCAAGTAGTTGATAGAAAAGGTTTAGGTGATGAGGAACAAACTCTTTCCTCTAATAATGAATTACAATGATTAGGTCAATGTGTTTACTTCTCGGGTTTAATATTTTTGCAGCAAAACCATATGGTTAGAGGATTACCTCCCATCAAAGAACCCTCTAGTACTTGTGAATGTTGCATCTTGGGAAGGAAACATAGTGAAAGGTTTCCAAAGGGAGTTTCATACAATGCAAAATAACCTCTTGAGCTAGTGCATACAAACTTGTGTGGACCTATCAGGACAAAATATATTGGTGGAAGTTGTTACTTCCTCACTTTAATTGATGATTATAGAAAAATACTTGGGCTTACTTCCTAAAGAAGAATTCTGAAACTTTAGCAAAGTTCAAAGAATTCAAGGATTTAGTAGAGAACTAGAGTGATCGTCAAATCAAGGTATTGAAGTCAAATCATGGTGGAGAATATGATTCAAAGGCATTCCATGATTACTACCAACAACATGGAATTAGAAGGTACTTTACAACTAGGTACACACTACAAAAGAATGGTGTAGCAAAGAGAAAGAAAAAAACCATTATGAATATGGCAAGGAGCAGGTCGAAAGGAAGAAACTTGCCTAAAGAATATTGGGCAGAAGAAATTGCATGTGTTGTTTATATGATGAATAGATCTCCTACAAAGAGTGTGATGAACAAAGTAATAGAAAAATCATGGTCAAGTATGTATTGCAATGTATCTCATATCAGAGTGTTTGGATGTGTAGCCTATGCACATGTGTCTAAAGAGCTAAGAGGTAAGTTGGATGATCAAATTGAAAAATTCATATTTACTGGCTATAGTGAGCAATCAAAATCTTACAAATTATATATCCCTATCACAAAGAATATCATAATTAGTAGAGATGTTGTGTTCAAATAACAAAAGTCATGGAATGAGAGTATAGACAAAACAGTTGATGCAAAAGTACCATTGATGGAAGAGGATGAAGTAGCAGAAAATGAGAATCAAGGATCATAAGAGAAGATGTAAAATAAAGTAACTCTTGCAAGGACTCCAAGATATTCTGAACAACATGGATCTTCAAGTAGATCAACAAACCAAAATTCTCCCATCAATCAATCAAGTGATTATTCAAGTAATGGTAAGAGAAAATGAGATGTCTGAAAGATATTTATGATAATTTGGAAGTTAGTTCAAACTTTTCATTGTTGTCATTCCAACCTTCTTCGTTTGAATAAGCACTCGGAGATGAAAATTGGGTGCAACTGCAAGCCATGGATGAAGAAATTGAAGCTATTGAAAAGAATTATACATGGGATTTGGTTGATTTTCCAAAGGACAAAAACCTCATTGGTGTAAAATGGGTGTACAAGGAAAACATGAATGAGAAAAGAGAAATTGACAAATTTAAGGCAAAGCTTGTAGAAAAAGGATTCTCGTGGCAACTGGGAATAGATTTTGGAGAAATGTTTGCTCCAGTAGCCAGATTGGATATTGTAAGAGCAGCTTCAGCCATAGCAGCTCAGAAAAAGTGGAAAATATATAAGATGGATGCGAAATCAGCCTTCTTGAATGGAATTTTAGAAGAATAAATTTATGTGCAGTAGCCTCTAGGATACGAAGTTGAAAGACAAGAAGATAAATTTTACAAGTTGAAGAAAGTGCTCTATGGACTCAAGCAAGTGCCTAGAGCTTGGTATAGCAGAATTGACAGTTACATGATCAAGAATGGATTTTGTAGAAGCGACATTGAGCCTCCTTGTACACAAAGGTAAATGAGCATGGATAGATTTTGATTGTTTTCTTGTATGTGGATGACATGATTTGCATTAGCGATCTTGAGTTAGATGAATTTAAAGAAGCCATGAAGAAAAAACTCAAGATGGCAGACATTGGTATTATGAAATAATTTCTTGGCATAGAAGTTGAGAAATTTGAAAAAAATAAAAATATCTATCCAAATAAATATGTTAGAGATTTGCTCAAAAGATTCAGGATGGAAAATTGTAAATCTACCCCTACACCAATTGCAACAAGTACAAAGGTAAGTAAGGATTATGAAGGATTAGAGGTCAATACAACTTTATTTAAAATATTGGTTGGCAGCCTCACATATATCATAGCTATAAGACTAGACATTATACAAGGAGTGATTTTTATTTCTAGATTTATGGAGACTCCAAAAGATTCACATTAGAGAGCATGAAAAGGAATTCGTAGATACATAGTGAACTATAGATTGTGGCATAATGTATGAAATAACATAGAAGAAGGATTCGATTGGATATACAGGTAGTGATTTTGCTGGAAGTTTGGATGATATGAAGAACACTTATGGTTATGTGTTTCGTCTTGGTTCAAGTGTGATTTCATGGGCATCTAAGAAGTAGCCTATTGTGACACTTTCATCAATAGAAGCAGAATATGTAGTAACGACATCAACAACATTCCTAGGTGTGTGGTTAAGAAGAGTATTGGATGGACTCAAGTAGAAACAACAAGGATCAACAACAATATATTGTGACAACACCTCAACCATTGCACTATCTAGGAATAGTGTGTTTCGTCAAAAGAGAAAGCATATGATACTAGATATCACTTTATTAGAGAACTTGTGAGAAATGGAGAAGTCCACTTGAAGCCTTGTAAATCTAGTGATCAATAAGATGATATATTCACTAAGCTATTAGTGAAATATGTATTTTAGTTTCACTGAGAAAACTTGGGTGTTGTTAGCCTAGTTGAGACATACACCATCAGGCATGTTTGGGTTTTCATGAGTCATGTCTTAATTTATTGGTCGTAATTAAGGGGGAATGTTAAATACAGTTAATTACTCCCCCATGGAGAGTTATCTAAATTTATAAAGTTAGTTAACTGATTCAAGTTGAGTCAAGTTAATTCAAGTTGAGTTAAGTCATATTTTGGGTTAAGTAAAATTTAGTGTGTGGTTGCATGTCAAGCTATTTTAGGTGAGTTGCTAGTCGAAAAAAGTTTAAATACCCCTCATCAAGTTCATTGTAATTGTCAAGTTTTGTGTGATCAATAGAAGAGCCTCAACTCAAGTTATTGTGTGTGTGAATTTTTGTGTTATTTTGTGCCTTACCTCCTCTGCCTTTCCAATAGATCTCAGAGGAACTGCGCGTGAGGAGAGGGAGTGAGCCATAGCAAGGCTGAGAAATTTGCATGCTTGGTTTTCATTGTATCCCTCAAGAAGAACAATGGATATGGCCAGGTTGAAAACGATTACATTAGAGAAGTGTGTGGCCCAATGACTTAATATATGCAGAATACATAGAGGACTTAAGTGAGACCATAGTTTTTTTTTTCTCAATCTGTCTACTCCTAATATTGATACAAAAATTATTACAGCAAGGCCATGGCCTTGAAAGTTCTGCCCTGAATTTGGCATGTTACAAAAAGATCATGATTCCAGTACAGTGTGAACCTTCAGCAGTATTTTGACTACACCTTCGACACGACACAATGTTGTACAAAAACTAAGACAACACACTGACAGACATGACACAGTGCTGACCATAAACGACACATTGACAGACAGAGACCTGAGACAAGCAATAACTATGAGAATCAAAACAGAGTCAAGTGTCTACTTCAGAAACTGTAGGGGCGAAAACCCTTGTTGGATCATTCATCCTCAGAGGTGTAAGGCTCCTCGACGACCCTGCACCCGAATTGAAGAGAGTCCTCTGAGTTAGATGAGGAACCGCTGAGCCTATAGGTTCACCACGTGATGGCGCACTTGGACTGGCAGGGACAGCCAGATTCATCAGCGAAGCACCTCCCATGACCTGGTGCTGATTGTCCACTGGATTCGCCATCCTCTGTTCTGCGAGTGCTTCAGGATGGGCTACTCCCATGCCCCTATTATCTTCACATTTTTCTATGGTGACAGAGACTATGAAAGTGGAGTTGGCAAGAGAACACGGGATGCGATAACGCATAGTGGGATGAGCAGCATGCTCACAGTCAACCCTCCCAATTCTCCCACAACCCCTGCCACTTCCACTTCTGGTGGCCGGGGGACTCCTCCTCCCAGGTTCCAACGTGTCTGAGGATCGCTGAGAGGCCACGCGGCCACGGGAGCCACCACGTCTACTCCCCATCCTGGGCCGTTCACGCGGCATTGCGATGTTCAGAGAATTTTCGAGAGAGTGAATGCGCGGATAAGAGTATCCTGAGCGAGGCGACAATAGAACATCAATTGAACCATAAGATCCTGGTACCTGAAAGGGAATAATGGGCTTAAGTTTTCTTACAGAGAAGCTTAGAGAGACATACAATGCTGCAATCCATGAAGCTGCAGAGGAATGCAACAAAGTCGCGGGAGCAATTTGCTTATGGAGTGCCATAGCACAGTTAACTAGGCAACAGATGGAAGAAGTAAATGCCTCCATTAATAGGATTGTGTGAGGCCAGCTCGCCTGACCTGCCTCATAACTCGTGGCGTGTTGGGGCTCACACCTGCCCACGTGAAACACCATCCACATATCCTCCGATTTGTCAAACACCCGCTTTCGGGAAAGTGAGACCATACTTAAGTGACCCACAAAAAAACTATAAGTTGGGATTGTGAATTGTTTTATGAAGGAAGAAATTATGGGAAACCTAATTCAGGCGGAGTCACTAAGCAAATTTTGAATCGAGCCCAGTCGGAAGCGAATCTAGTTCGGACTAAAGTCTAGTCGAGGTAGCCATCTTGAAGAGTAGTTGAAGGTTCGATCTATGGAGAGGTCAGAATAAGCGCAGAGAAAGAGGGCAGAGTAGGGTGTAGTCTCGGTGACCAACCTCAAGTTAGGAGCTGGAACCCGACCTCCTTGGAGTGGAACCCATGGTAATCATTCAAGGTTTGGGTTAAATTCTTTAACCAAAGAATTATGAGTTTGAGAGAGGCAATGTATGACTTTTCACATGCCATAAACGGAACTACACCTTAGACATAAAGGAAGGGAGACGACAACCTAATTTTAGTGGAAATCACACCATTATTAAAGAAGGGCTTCGATTAATAAATCATAAAGGGAAGTTCCACTGTTTAGATAAGGGATAAAATGCGAGGATTCATGGGGATATTTTATTTCCTTTAGTTGGGGAATTTCGTGAAGACAAAAAGAATCATCTACAATAATCCTGGGAAATTATAGCAAGCCACCGAAGGGTCCTTCTATCACAAACCATGTCACCTACACCTAGAGCTCCTAAATTCCAACAATCCTTTGATCCATGTATCTTCCAAGAAATGGCCACACCAAATACCATCATCATGTGTTATTTACACCACCTATAGATGTTTCTAAGCATGTTCATTTAGCATTTCACTGGTTTAACATTCCAACCTTCGACTAGAACAACCGTTGCTTTTTTTCGAGGAAAGAAATATCTATGGATTTTCTATTAAAAAGAAAAAAACCGTTACATGGTCCAGAGTGAAAAATATCCAATGAGCCCATCAAGTTGCCTCTTCTTTTACCATATACAAACATTCTCTCTCTCTCTCCCTCTCCCTCTCCCTCTCTGTGTATATCTATCTATATATATATATATATATGGGCAGGCTTCCTACGTGGCATCACATACCCATTTGAAATATCTCATAATGTAGGCTCCCTGGATGAGACATGATACCTTGTTTGGAAAAAGAGTCCACACTATAGTTAAGTTCACATTATATGTGAGCAAATGTATTCCTTAGGAAAGTATTCCTTAGCATCAATATCTTGCACATCTAGTTTTGAAAAATGGGGGAGCAAAGGAAACTTTAGCATTTATCCAATTAGCAACCACCCTTGAATCTCTGAATATGTTGATAGAGTCTATGTCAAGCCATTGAGCACAATATAGCAGACCCTAGTGCACTAATACTTCAACTCTAGAATTTGTGCCTTCGTCGTGACTCTAATATAGGCCCTTGCTTGCTTGGTGGTACAAGTTCTTTTACATATGCCCTTTTCTAACATGAATTCCATTTACTCCATCATCCCTCTACAATGCATCATGTGCTAGCCCACATGAAAGGCCTCTAGTATCATCGACTCACACTATTTCCAGTCTAATACATAGTCGGTTTAGCTAGTGCCATTATTATCAAATTCACCATGTTGGTGATCTTTTTTATCAAACCATCAGTTATTCGATGTCAAAGAGCTTCACCAACAAGATGTGGCTCTTTTCCTTGGAATGTGGTTTAATTTTCAATTGTATACAAATTAAAATAAGATGAACTTTTTCCTTTCATGAGAATATCGTTCACACACAAAACTAGGCCAAATCAATCGTTGGGTGATCATCACAAATGATAGTTCACTAGACCTCACTCTATACTTATATCGCACATGAGTCAACATGGTATTTGGTGATGAGTCTTCCCAAGGACTTGGGTCAATCGATCAAATGATATAATTGGGTAGGAATGACAACCTAATCATGTGTCCTCACTCATTAAGGAATCATTCCACCTCTAAATCTTGCCCATAGTTTCCACCATTCCACCACAACTCCACTTCTTCACACATCAACAACACAATACTTTAATGCACCATCACAACAAAAGTTCACTCTACAATAATGAACCAAAAAAACACCCACAAATATATTATCCACATGTTCTAGCACCACTCCATGCTATAGCTCTATTTGTTCACCACATTGATCACACTTCATCTCCACCTTGGACAACACTACTCGCTCACCAAGATTCACGTTACAACACAATCTTTACATTCTAGCACACACTATGCCACAACATCACTGAAATATGAGGCAGAGGGATCTCTTCTGGACAGCAGTCGTGAAGATTAAATCACACAATTGAATTGTACAACTAAAATGGAGCGAAAAAGCTGAAAATTTGACGCATAGCAAAATAGAGTAAAAGCAGAGTGGTTGCATAGTAAAATGAGACGTGGAATTTCCATAAAGATATTCCATCAAATATACTTTATATTATATTTTTTAATACATTAAAGATATATTCACATGAAATATGGAGGATGAAGCTCCTTCACCTAGTAAAACACGAGTTCTTACTGATATTTATACTTCACCAGGAGTTGCAAACTAACTCACCATAAAACCATGTAACTAAATTCTTTTAAGCACCCACCACAAATTTCTCCACAATTTTCTCTCCAAAACTCCTCAAACTTACCTCCACTACTTAGCAAAAGAATTCAACATTCATGTATATTCAAACATACAAGTTTTAACACATTAATTCATGACAAGGTGAAAATATCAAGACACGTGATGGGCAATTGTACAAAAATGATTTTCTATGTTGTGAAATACATATGTCAGTGGTCGAATAAATGTCTGGAACATACATTTCACCAACTTTGCATTAAATAATATTTTTTTTAATTATCTAATGTGTTGTGGAATATGATTTTTGTACTCTTGTCTAGAAATTCATTTAATCCATGCCCTTCAACTTGCAATCAAAACCCGCAACCTGCAGTAAAACTCCACTTGCTTGATTTACATGTGTACCACAAGTATGGTTGTTGTCAAATTATTTAATTCAGTGGTTGGGATTGATTTTCCAATGCTCCCCCTTAATCACAACTCCTGCCATTGAAAACTCCGAAACAATCTCTGAGATAAACAAAATTTCAACGTGCTAATGGCTTTGTGAATAGGTTTGAAAATTGTTCCTGTGACGTGCAATGTTGCAACACAATTTCACCATTGTTAATCAATTCTCTAATAGAATGATATTTAGTGTAAATGTGCTTGCTTCTCTTATGGAAAAAAAGATTCCTTGATAGTGCAATTACAAAATTGTTTTCGCAGAAAATAGGTTTTGTTACCTCTTGTTCATGGCATAAATCCCTCAACATTCTTCTCATCTAAACTACTTGACACATTGTTGTTGTTGCGACGACATATTCAACTTCTGTTGTTCACAATGAAACTATCAGCTACTTCTTGGAATATAATGAAATGGCTCACAAACCTAAATGAAAAACATACTTATCATGCTCTTTATATTATCAACACTTCCTGCCGAGTCACTATGAGTGTAATCAACCAGCCTAAAATCATTTGTTGTGGTGTACAAAATACCATACTCCTTTGTCCCATTAACATACCTTAAAATCATTTTGGTTTCTTGCCAATGCATCTCCTTGGGTGTCTCCATGAACCTTGACACCAGGCTTACTACATACATTATATTAGGCCTAGTTGTTGTCAAATACGTCAACCTCCCCACCATACTTTTGAATAATTTATTATTGACATTATTGTTACAATCTTCTTTGCTCAACTGCAACCCCATGATAGTTGGAGTTGATGGAGGCATGTTGTTTTGCATATTAAACCTCCCCAAAATGTTTGCTACATAATTTGCTTGAGAAATAAAAATACGATTTTATGTTTGCTTCACTTCTATGTCCAAAAAATATCTTAACAACCCCAAGTCTTTCATTTCAAACTCACTTTTCATGACTTATTTGAAATCAACAATTAGTAAATCATCACTCCTGTAAAAATCAAATCATCTACATATAAAACAGCAATAAGAATCTTACCATCACTCTCTTTGATGTAGAGAGTAGGCTCACTATCACACTATTGTAGCAGCTACAACCACCCTCAAAAAATTTGCATCAACTTCATTTTGGAGCCTCCCTACCAACCATCCTTAGCAGCATGTCTTGCCTTGTCAAGTACACAAGCTTCATTGGTTTTTCAGCAGCTTTCCAACCTATGTGTGATAGCTTGGTTCACTCCCCTCATAGGCTACTACTCTGGAATTGGTCTAGCTACTGGCTAAATAGCTCCCTTAGGAAATTGTGCAATTCTAGAGGGGAACTAGTCTTCCCTCTAGAAATTGCACAAATCTAACTGGTAGCCCGCTGGACTCAGAAATTGCGTAATCTTGTCAAAAAACATTCCTCTTGAAAATTGCACAATCTGGCCTAGTAGTGCAACTGAGCCAGGAATTGTGCAATTCTGAGTAGCAATCAACTGCTCCTCCCAGAAATTGTGCAATCCCCCTTGATAGCCAACCCAACTTCCTCCTAAAAGTTGCGCAAAATTTCCCCTCAATGAAGCAGGCTGTTTCATGTGCCCTCGGGTTGACAGGTTCCACTCGAGACCGAGAAAAGTTGACTTGCATGCATGGGGTGCTTCTTCCCGAAATAGTAAAAATCAACATGCAAAAAAAATCCCTAGATTTTATGGATCTATTTTTAGCAACTGGAGGTTACATGCAAAGATCATTTTAGAAACATTCCTCCAAGTGTCGCTTTTTCCTAGATTTGTGGCATGCGCATCATGAGCCTCAAACTTATTTATTTGACACTTCAAAGCTCATTCTTCAAATCAATCTTGGAACTCTAACAACCCACAACACATCAAGGGGTCTTTGACACATCCAACTCAACTATTTCTGGGTAAGTCCTCTTAACTTGTCTTTTGCAGCATTTTTGTCACCTTTTGTGTTTTGGACTATGTGAGTGTTTTCTGCTTGATTTCTGTGAATGCCTGTTTCCATTTGCATGCATGTTAGCATGTACAAGCACCATTTTAGTTTTCATTAGCATCTCACTGTTGTCGCATGCATGACATTTGCTGGGTGCAATATAGGGTCTATAAATGTACCAACATTTAATTTGTCAATCTGGATAGTTCGTGAAATTCGAGACACAGCACTGGAAATGCCAGAGAAAGCCCCTGGAAACTTGCTTAAAGAATTATAGTCTATATTGCGTATTAATCTCATCAATAAATGAAATCCTGCACTAAAAGAGAATTTGAGAAAACACCAATCCAAACAATTAAGTCATGCGGGAAATAAAAGGCAAACCAATGTGAAAGGAATTCTAAGTACGAGCAAACAAAAAGGGAATCACAACTAGAAACCAAACAGTTTTGACACAATATCGAGAGACTTTAAATGCTGGAAGGAATTCAAAAGCAATTCAAAATCATTATGTCTGTACTAATTCTACTTGTACTAATTATGTGTGAAATTAACTTGAAAGCATCGGCAAGTAAATCTACTGCGTGAATAACTTATGAAAGAAACTAAATTAATATGAGTCTCACCTTCCTTGTCCCTGAAAATGAATCATGTAGAACTATCTAGAAGTTTATGGGGAAACTACAATAGCAATTAAACATTATCGGTGTCAAACATAGTGCAATTTCCATTTTATAAATGTCGGCTTTCAAAACCATAAATACTCAAGTCAATCTCAGGTTCTGGAATATTAATTAAATGGGTTTGGATCAATTCGAGTTGAACATTAGAGCTCATAAAGGAAAAGCCGATCAGGACACAATTTGATAAGAAGAAATCTCCAAGCACAACCCTTGATGCAGAAAATGAAATAGGAACAATTTGCAACAAATCAAATTAACTTTAAAATTGAAGATAAAATATTGCAGCAAATTAAATGACATTAACTTGAAGAAGGAAAAGAGACCGAAAGTGTTTAAATCAACTCACACATTAAATAATAATCTAAATGCTAATTAATTTAAGAATTGTAGAGTAGTTTTGAGCTGGTTTGGTGGCCAATCCAACCAGCTCACACCCTCAATTAACCTGGTTCCGCTGTGATAAAATCATTAGATGGGATAGATGCTGTTCCAAAGCATGGATGAAAATTGCTTCAATTAATGCCTGAAAACATAGTCTTTTACATCAAGCAGACAACATTCAACTCCAACAAGATGAGAGGGGCGATCCGCTGGTGATAAAATCGTGATGCTACATTGGGATAGATCCTCTTCCCTTCTGCATGCTCCCTTCATGTGCACTGCCTCTGGCTCGATCGATTTCCTAATTCCTATCTATCCAATTAATTGACTAATTGTTCTTTCTCCCAAAAATCTCTTATATAGCATTGAATTATAAACTGGGCCTTTTAATTCAGCCAATTAAAATATAGAAGATTATTAATTTTAACAATTTTCCAGAATAAGAATTAGTTTTGCAACTAAATATTGAAAGAAGGAATGATTCTGGTGAATCATTCCTCTTTTCCTGGAGTGGCTGTTGAGGTGTGATTTTGCTTAATCTATTTCCTCCTTGCATGAGCTTCTCACAGGTTGGCATCTGGGATTCGGTGCATATCTCCTTTGATTAGATATATATTGACCCGGACTTATCATAACCATAACGAGCACTGAATCCAAAATTATCACCATAACAACAATCCCCATATTCATCATTGTTGTCTGGCAATGCTTTTAGTGTATATTCTCAGACCTCTCGTCGAGAAATGGGCAACCACTGGGGCAGGTTTTTAATTCCAACATGATCTCCCCTTGAATGTTCTAGACCAGGCACTGTCCAAGTTTCGAGCCAATGAATTCCATCAGCCATTCATGTGCCTTTTGAAACATGATCATTATACACATTTGATCTATACCAAATTGGATCAAGAAATTCATTGATTCACATATTGAACTCATCATATTCCCTCTTAACCTTTCTATGGTCCTTGACAATGTCTAGATGCAATTGTTTCTTGGTAAGGTCACGTGTCTTGCTAAAATTGTGGGGTTCAATGTTATGCTTGCGACAGAAAGGAACCCAAATATCTGCAAAGCTTGCAGCTTCTACCATGGCTTCAAATGTGAGAAGAGATCCTCCATTATCTGACACATAATACGCAATGGCATCATTCCACTACTGTGAAAATTCCTAGGCCAATATCAAAGGCTTGATGGGTTCTTTGTGGTAGCAGAATCAATTGGCAAGATGGAAGGGTGTTGTGATGACAGAGTTTATGTTGAGCTTATTATTGTATCGACACTGACATGAGAAGGAAGAACACAATTGTCATTAAAATGATAATGCTTATCAAATTCTATAGTCGTCACCACGATCCGCTTCAGCCACTTCACCATTGGCATCCAAACAATTAACATTTCTGTCTAACTGAAGTAAAAACCCATATACGCCATATAAATCCAAGGAACAAAATCCTTATACATGTAAACAACTGATACAATTCGATCCCCATGAATGGAGAGTTCAAGTACAGGCACAAAGAATGTGAGTGTAGTTTAGGAATCCTTCAGAGTGCAACTAGGTAAACAGTGCAGGAATCCATTGCATGGTGTAGGCAGGTAAGTGCAATGGTGCAGGTAGGTAAATACAAGTTCAAAGGTTGTATAAGACATGATTGAACTAATGTTTATACCTACAACATACAAACCTTAATTAATAATGTTAAAATGAGGAAGGTAAAAAATATTTGTGATAGTTAATCATTTAACCAAACAACAACATGAGAGAAATGTTTGAAAATAAGACAAATTGGAAGCCGAACATCCCCCCATGCTAACCATCTTGCATGTCCTCATGCAAGGAAATATTGCATTATCACTTCCTCGCAAAGAACAAAATTAGAAACATTTATAGGTATTCAAAATGATGTTCCAACAATTTTGTGTGATCACACTTCTTGCGCTAGTTAAATCTTGGTCTAAAAACAGAGTGTCTACTAGACTCTTATTTGCTTAGACTGATTTCAAGAAAACCTAAAATGAAAAATGCAATAAAAAAATAAATTTCACGGATGGTGTTATTACTTGAATAAAATAGCTAACTTTTAAAATTTTCAAAAGAATATCTCTCAGGAATCCTTGATCAGAAGTTTCACTTTTAAAAGTGGACATATAAATACCTTCCCACGGTGATTATCTTACCATTATCCATGTATAAGTAAAGCTATCTTGGCTGGGCATAATGAGCTACCTGCACTAAGGGTCCCACATCCATAAAAATCATTCCAAAAATATAGAAATCCAAGGCATAACAATAGAAGGATGTTAAAGCCATTCTCAAAGAGATTAATAGTGAGTTCAGGGAAAGGAAAAAACAACCAAGTAAATCATAGTGTAAAATTAACTTTAATACCACAGGCATGGCCCTATTGCTAGCAGGCATCCATAGCCTCGACAGGGGTACCTTTTAACCTTATGAAAATATTTTGTCCCACTTATTAGATATAGATTTAGATTCGTTTAAGAAAATTTTACTTTTTCGCTTTTTAGAAGTTAATTAAAGGCCACTGTCCTGGCTTCGTAACCAACTATCGACAGTGTCATTCATGATAACTAACAAGAATGAACAAGCCGACTCGTGATGAGACCTCTCATCTTCCAGTTTTTCAACTGAAAGCCATTACCCTGTCTTGGTGACCAATGTGGTAATGGCATTCTCTGTAGGACCCATGATCATAGTAGGTCGGCTCGTAGTGATACCTCCTATCCCTCAATTAATTCATTTATGTTTTTAGAAAAAACTCTGATTATGATTAACCTTAGATGGGTTACTTAATAGGTGGGGAATAAAATCTACTCCTTAAGAGTGTAGGATGGCGTGAAAAGTTTTCAATTACTATTCTTTACTAGTTGGTCATGCTACCCTAAGAACTTATTTAAAAAACATCTCAGATAATGACCAAAAATATTCCTTGAGTTGGTCATGCCAGGGTTCTTTATGAAATCTCATTATATTTTTGTAGGCATGGTCCATCATAGGAGGTTTTTCATTGATCCCTTCAAAGAGGACTTAAAAATATGTTCTGAATAATATTTTCTGAGGATAGGAGAAAAGTATTACATGTAACTCATAACAATATCCTTGACTAACGTGTTAATGCATAATCAAAGTCACTTTAAAATATGAGGTATTAAGTGTAAATTTCTTCTGACAAGTCTTGCCATGAGAGTGTATGATAATAGAAATTTCAAAAATTGTGCTTTTAGGGAATCACAAATTCAAGAGTGTTGTTATGCATATTTATTCATTATTCTCCTATTATCCTACCCTAGTTTTAAAGAAATAAATATCACCTTTAAGTGAAGGCATACTTCTAATGAAGCCATGTGTGTAACAAAATGGTGATTATACTCACACTTAGTTTAAAGAATAGACTTCAAGACATACCAAAGCATGAGAAACCAATTTCTTAAATTGATATGGTACCAAGAGTTTCTGAATGATGAGGAAATAAGATGGCTTTATGATTGCTCGAAACAAGGATTCAATGGAATCCACATATTTATGATTCTCCAACTGATGCAAGTCTTCCACAGTCTTATAGTCACTTTCCTGGAGGCACAAAGAATTTGGTGAAAGACAAAAGTTAAATCCCTAAAATTCAAGCTCAAATATTTGATTTCCAGATTGACAAGAATGGTTGAGAGAGATTCTAGGGTTTCGAGGTTCAACAAAATTTTCATAACAAGTTCCAATGAAAAATTTCTCCTCTGGTGGTCTTTGAATTATATCTTCCTGGGGTGAATGCTCTGTAGTAATGGGGGAAGTTTCCAAATTCATTCCCTTTCTAAGCATGGAAGATGTAGCATTTTGTTTAATGGGAAGAATAGGTGTTTCAAACTATTGTGCAACCTAATGGTTTAGATTAGGGTTTATGATATGGTTTGGGCTAGGGTTTTGGTCAATGCTTGGAGTAAGGTTTGGATTTGGATTGGGATTAGAACTGGGGTTAGGTCTAGGGTGTGGATTAGGATTAGGTCTAGGGTATGGATTATGGTATGGACTAGGGTTAGGGTATGGATTAGGGTTTGAATGAGAGCTAGGGTATGGGTAAGATAAGGAGTAAGGTAAGGATCAGGATAAGGGATAGGGCATGGATTAAGGCTAGGGTAAGGTTGCACATGCAGCTAAGACCATGGGGGAGGATAACTTAATGGTGCATTGGAAATAAATTGTCGTTGTTGTTGGTTCTCATATGATTGAATTTGCATGGGAGATTTCCCTAGAGATAAGGATCCAAACGATTCTTGAAGCCATTTTGATATCTTGCTCGAGGATGAGGGCCAAGGAGAGGGCCACTGTGACCATGAAGTAGGATATTCGATTGGAGGAGGATTAACATTTTTCCATGAAACTATAGGATTATAAACATGTTGAGAAACGTACTCAGGAAAATAAGCATTATTCCAAGCATCAAATGATAATGGGTTTTGAGTTATACCTAGTAGTCAATTTGATTCCTTACTTAATTTCCTGAGTACTTGTAGTAATATTGGTAGTGATGGGAAACATTCTATTGGACAATCCTCTTCACAAATTTTGCAAATTTTCAAGCTACTAAGTGGATAGTTTCCAAGGAGGTGTTTCTTTCTATAGTTGGCGCAAAAGGCAAGGGGCGGGTTTTCATCCTTGTTCCACTCTTCCTACAAATCATCCAATTTTGAAATCAAAGATTTAATAATATCAGTTTTATGTTCAATCAAAATATTAAAATTTTCAATTGTTAATTCTTCATTGGATGAATTGTATGTCTCTGTAGTAGCATAAAAATTCCTCATTAGATTATTCC
>APFE031372438.1:46520-62191 GCA_000404065.3 Pinus taeda | reverse complement strand
TTCTTACAACATCAAAGGAAATGAGAAACCTTAAAGCAATAGTGTAGGAAATAAATAAATTCAAAGAACATAAAATTGCAAGAGAAACTAGGTGAAGGAAAAAAAAACAAATGCGGCAGATCACCAAGGTTAATCCGCTAAGTGCCTCTGAAGCAACAACGCCAAAATGTTGGGTGCAGTATAGGGTCTATAAATGTACCAACATTTAATTTTTCAATCCGAATAGTTCGTGAACTTCGATATGTAGCACTAGAAAAGCCAAAGAAAGCCTTTGACGACCTGCAAAACAAATGCTAGTCTATCTTGCATATTAATCTCATCAATAAATGAAATCCTGTGCTAAAAGGGAATTCGAGAAAACACCAATCCAAACAATTAAATCATGTGGGAAATAAAAGGAAAACCAAGGTGAAAGGAAATTCTAAGTATGAGAAAACAGAAAGGGAATCATAATTGGAAACCAAACAATGTCGACACAATATCAAGAGATTGTAAATGTTGGAAGGAATTCATAACCAATTCAAAATCATTCTGCCTGTACTAATTTTGCATGTACTAATTCTGCTTGTACTAATTATGTGTCAAATTAACCTGAAAGCATCGAAAAATAAATCTACTATGTGAATAACTTGTGAAATAAATTAAATTAATATGAATCTCGCCTTCCTTGTCCCTAAAAATGAATCACATAGAACTATCTAGAATTTTATGGGGAAACTATAATAGAAATTAAACAATATCAGTGCCGAACATAGTGCAATTTCCTTTCTATAAATGTCAGATTTCAAAACCATAAATACTCAAGTGAATCTCAGGTTCTAGAATATTAATTAAATGGGTATGGATCAATTCAAGTTGAACATTAGAGCTCATAAAGGCAAAGCCAATCTGGATGCAATTTGATAAGAAGAAATCTCCAAGCACAACCCTTGATGCAACAAATGAAATAGGAACAATTTGTAGCAAATCAAATTAACTTTAAAACTGAAGATAAAATATTGCAACAAATTAAATAACATTAACTTGAAGAAGGAAAAGAGACCGAAAGTGTTTAAATCAACTCACACATTAAATAATAATATAAATGCTAATTAATTTAAGAAAAGTAGAGTGGTGTCGAGCTGGTCAAGGGATGTGGCCAACCCAGCCACCTCACACCCTCAATTAACCTGGTTCACATAGTAATCAAAATCATTAAATGCAATAAATGAATAGACAAAGCATGGATGAAAATTGCTTCAATTAATTTCTGAAAACATAGTCTTTTACATCAAACAGACAACGTTCAACTCCAGTAAGATGAGAGGAGCAATCCACTGGTGATAAATGCGTGATGCTACATTGGGACAACTCCTCTTCCCTTTTGCACACTCGCTTCATGTGCATTTCCTCTAGCTCGATCGATTTCCTAATTCCTGTCTATCTAATTAATTGGCTATTTTTTCTTGCTCCCAACAATCTCTTATATAGCATCGAATTACAAACCGGGCCTTTTAATTCAACCAATTAAAATATAGAAGATTATTAGTTTTAACAATTTTCCAGAATAAGATTTAGTTTTGCAAATAAATATTGAAAGAGGGAACGATTATGGTGAATAGTTCCTCTTTTCATGGAGTGGCTATTGAGGTGCGATTTGGCTTAATCGATTTCCTCATCGCTTGAACTGCTCATAGGTTGGCATCAGAGATTTGACACATATCTCCTTTGATCATATTCATATTAACCCAGACTTATCATAACCATAATGAGCACTGAATCCAGAACGATCACCATAACAATGATCCCCATATTCATCACTGTTGTGTAGCGATGCTTTTAGTGTATATTCTGGGACCTCTAGTCAAGAAATGGGCAACCACTGGGGCAGGTTTATAAATCCAACATGATCTCCCCTTGAATGTTCTAGACCAAGCATTGTCCAAGTTCCGAGCCAATGAATGCCATCAGCCATTCATGTGGCTTTTGAAACTAGAGCATTATATGCATTTGATCTATACCAAATTGGATCAAGAAGTTCATTGATTCGCACATTAAACTCATCATATTCCCTCTTAACCTTTCTACGATCCTTAACAATGTCTAGATGCAATTTGGTCTTGGCAAGGTCATGTGTATCGCTGAAATTGTGGGGTTCAAGTTATGCTTGTGACAGAAAGGAACCCAAATATTTGCAAAGCATGCAACTTTGTCCATGGCTTCAAATTTGAGAATGGCTCCTTCATTATCTAACACATAGAAGGCAATGGTATCATTTTGCTATCGTACAATTACTGGGCCAATATCAAAGGCTCGATGGGTTCTTTGTGGTAGAAAAATTGATTTCCAAGATGGCAGGGCATTGTGATGACAGAGTTTATGTTGTGCTTATTGTTGTATAGGCATTGACATGAGAAGGAAGAACATAGTTGTCATTAAAATGATAATACTTATTGGATTCCCTAGTCGTGACCAAAATTTGCTTCGGCCATTTCACCATTGGCATCCAAACAATTAACATATGCATCTGACTGAAGTAATAACCCATATGTTCTATAGCAAGCCAAGGAACAAAATCCTTATACAAGTCAACCACTGATAAAATTTGATCCCCATGAATGGAGGGTTCGAGTACAGGCACAAAGAATGTGAGTGTAGTCCAGGAATCCTTCAAAGTGCAAGTGGGTAAATGGTGCAGGAATCCATTGCATGGTGCAAGCAGGTAAGTGAATTGTACAGGATGGTAAATACAGGTTCAAAGGTTGTATAAGACATGATTGAATTAATTTTTATACCTACAACATACAAACCTTAATATATATTGTTTTAATCATGTTAAAACGAGGAAGGTAACAAATATTCACAACGCTTAATCATTTAGCCAAACAACAACATGAGAGAAATGAATGAAAATAAGACAAATTCGAAGCCCAACAGCAGTGTTCTACACAAATGGTTGCTAATTCAGCAACTTGTTTCACACACATGGATGTTGTTTTGTTTTTTGAATCTTGCATTCAATGTTTGCATGCACGATCATCCACTCCTGGTTACACTCAATATCGCCATGCATTCACATCTTCATTTTCTTTCAGCTTCCCATCGGCAAGTTTGGGCATCCTTGGTCCAGACTCTGCCTCACCAAGATATCATCATGCAATTTTGAGAGGGAAGGCTCTTCCCTCCTCCTAGAAAATGCATAATTTTGGCTAGTGACTGCACTCCAGTCTTGCCTTGCGCAATTCTAAGAGGTAGTGATTGCTGGCGTAGTACATTGCACAATTTAGTCCCTAGGTCTGCATCACTTGCCAACTGAAATTGTGCATTATGCAATCTTTGCACCCAACAAGCCAGCCTGGACTTCCTTTTGTGTAGTTTCAGTAGCCAGTCTCCCAGCCTCCCTATGAAAATTGCGCAATCCTTTCTAGTGAGTCCCCAGGTATGTTGCATGTCATTCTCTCAACAATTCAAGATCAATGGCCTCTAAGAGACCAGGGTCAAAGGACACCGATGGAAGTGCAACTAGAGCAGCAGTTGACTGAGTGTCTATGAGTTTGCCAATTTATGAAGACACCAAGTTGATCGTAGACAAATATATCAAGCTGAAATGGCAAGAGGTCAATGATGAATTCTCAGGCGCATTTGGGGAAGATCTCAAAGACAAACAAGTCTATGTGAACATTCACAAATCTAGCTTGTACCGGATTGCATGCAGGTATCCCACATTCCCATGCACGGACATGATACATTGGATCATCTCGCACATCGATCCTGAGACGATGACATTGAGCAGTGTTAGTGAGGCAGTGATTGCTACCTTCAAGGCACAAAATTAGTAGTAGATGTACCATTTGATGAAGCCAATGATTACCATGGAGACACCCTTCAACATACCCACCAGTAATGTCAACTCTAGGGATATCTTGAAGAACTGGGTAAAGGAGCAGGCGAAATTCAGGATGACACCCAACCAAATTTACAAGACGAAGATACTGTGAAAAGCGTTTCAACACATTGTCATCTTTGCATGTCGCTTGTATTGCCAAGAGAGAATAGAGACCTTCCCAAAGAGTTGGGTGATCGTGTTGGACCAACTGGCCAGGGAAGGCAAAGCATGCAACTCATCTGACATGTTGGCTCATAGGTTGAAGGAGCAAGTAACAGTAGATCAGTAGCCGCCCAAAGGTCAGCAAGTAGAAATCTACATGTCTGCTTACATCATGGATGCAATCTGTACCCTTCAGGAGTTCCTGGGTTTGAAATAGGCATGGACACAAACAGAAACCTCTGTCAATACTTATTGTAGACTGTTTTCTAAATGCAGCTCTCAAGGAGTCATCACACAATAGTCATATCATTTGGTCACCCTAGTGTACAAGATGATATTTTAGCAGGATCGACCTTGCATGTCAAAGGTAGCAATGGAGGCACTAATTGACATAGCAGATTGGTATTCCTCACCATCTAGCACCTTCATACAGATGGATAGCGTAGAGAAGCCTCTACATGTTAAGCCAAATTTTACCATGGACAAGCTCTTCATGCAAGAAGTTTCATACCACATCTTGGCATGACTGTCATCTAGGCTACACCAGAAGAAGAAGGCCCCTTGGCCCACCCTTTCATTGTGGATCGGTTTGTATGAGATACTGAATCTAAATCATGCAGATGCTAAAACAGAGGAGATCAAGAAATATCCCTTCAATGTGTGAAGCTTCAATCCATATGACCCGCATTTTTTTGTGAATTATCATTGCGCAAGAGTACAATTTTAGTGGATCCACGGGGTGTGTCATTGGGCGGAGGAATACCCATGGACATATTGTCATGGTTTCTGTAGGCCCAATGAACCAGTTGGCATCATTGTGGAATGGTTAGTGAAGCAACATCTAGGAGAGAACCAACAACAGTAGCAATAGAGGTAAACATTTTGTCACGCGACAAAGGCAAGAGAAAGATTGTTGAAAGCACAGAGGTAGAACAAAGCTACAAGTTTAGAGAATACCCACCTGTGTAGAAAAAATCTTTGGCAATTGAGGTGAAGAGGCAACAACGCGATAGGAGGACTGCAGAAAGGTAGAGAGAAAAATAGAGGATGGAGGAAATAGTGATGGAGTTGCATGAGTTGAAGGAGAAACTTCAAAAGGAACAAGAGAGCTGCACAGACATGAGAAGGAAGCGTAACAAGGACAGGTACAACAGGGGATGCAATATGTATAGACAGATGAAACTATGCCTATACAAGTATTAAATTCATCCGAACAACTGGCATAAAGCACGAAGGGTGAGTAGTCGCAAGAGCAAGACTTCGCTCAAGAGATTGAATGAGCACTTGAGAAGATGGATACGAATATGGAGCAGCAGGAGTTAGAGAAAGACATTGACCTCATGCCTTGCCACCAAGAGGTCGAACCACTAGCTTCACCAGATCTGGAACTAAAGCAAGTCGCAAGTGATCAAGGAGACAATAAGATCCTTGGATAAAATCCAGAAGAAGAGATGCACAATATATCATTCGATGAGTCACAACATAGAGTTTTGCAATCACGTAGAGTGTCTAATCTAGTTGACAACACATCTCTTGTGAAGTTTGAGGAATGAGTGATCGTGTCTAAAATGCACAAGCATCCAATAGCACCGGTTGATGCTACCAGAACATATGCCAAAGCCACTAGCTTGAGTATTCACTTCTTGATAGCCGAGAACAAGCGAATGGATAAGGAGTTAAAGATTACCAAGCAAGGAGGAGAACTAGTTAGAGCATCTACCTGAGCAGAGTTGAAGTAGGCAATACTAGATGAAGTATCGTCCCTTGAGATAGTCATTCGGGTGTTGTATTCCAAGTTTGGTACCATTCATAAGGTAGTTGTCCATCTCAATGGTTGGAAGCAGCGATGTGCTAGGAGAGCACGTATCTTGTCAAACGTTCATACTGCTATTGGCTACATGCAAACATGGACAATGAGATACAAGGGGGCCCCATTACACTTGCCCAAGATGATGAAGCCCAGAGTAGTTGAGCTAAAGGCACGCATCCGAAGTCAGATCCGGAACTATGAAGATCTCCCGTAGCTCATCACTAGTCTGCAGGCTTCCCATGCACGGGTATTTAGGAGTATGGATGTTATTGTGTGTGCACATGTGATCCAATCTATTGGGATGCTAATCGAGGCAAAGACAAAGGCACGATTCTGACTGGAGCTTGACTCGTACTTTGATGAGTTGATGTGCATAACCACCAGCGCAGACTTGGTGATCAATGCAAACACCATGCATCAGTATGTTACTGGTCCGACCGCACTCAAGACAATGATGCACATGTTATTAGATAATTTGGATAGAGGAGCCATAGCAGTGTACCTGGACGCAACAAAGGCAATATTTCACTTCTAGAAGGATGTCACACAGATTATACAGACACCATCACGGACTACCAAGGTTGGTATCAATTTTCCACCATCGACCATCGTGAGGATGTCGAAGAGCTGGTCTTCCCACAGTTGTCCAAGTCATAGTGATGTCTTGCATGACTTGCTCAAGCCTATTTTGTCTCACCTGGGTACATGTGTAGATTGTATGTAATGTCTTGTGAAGTGGAAGCTCAAGTATCGATTGTTGGATTTAACAGTCATAGAGTAGATAAAGAGTCATGAGGGTAGATGAAAAGTCACAAAGTGGAATGTCAAGGGCCACTCCACCCTTTTCTATATATAGTCCCTCATAACTCATTATAAATTCCTTTGATCATCCAAGCTTCCAATAGGAGTATCTTAGACAAAACTTGGAGAGTATTTTAACGAGCCTTAGCTTCTCCACCATGAAGAGCTAGTATATCTCTTTGGAGGAGCAGACAGGCAATGACTGTAATGTTCCATTGTTGGAACTAGTGGTTGGTCATGGTTGTATTGTATGATTGGAAATTTCACTTCTTAATATAAAAGAGCCAACACATTTCATGCATATGTTGTTATTATATTTCAGCGAACTTGTTAACTCTAATGATATATGCATATGTTTTCTTATGAATGCATGTATGGACTCTTCTGTATAAGTATGTCTGAATCTTACTAAAATGTGATGTTGGTTTAACCATCACTTTGGATTTCTAGCTTACTTTCCTTACAGTTTTTTATGCATCTTTGCTCATGTGTTCCCTTCTTAACTCTGTGCTTTCACAGGTTTCCAAGGAGCGCACTCACCTCACCCTCCATGTGCTAGAACTATTCATGCACCTTCCTTGACTTGATGCATATGTCACACCCTTCCTACCAACAAGGACATCTTACTTGCCTCTATGCGCAACCGTGGTAAAGACGATACTGTACAACCCACTGCTGGGACTCCTACACCAAACGGTCTGAGGTGTATTTGGGACTTCTTACTTGGGGGGATCCCTTGAGATGCTGGCAAGTCCAACATTGTCAACATTTCTAGCACTAGAAGGAGGGCTAGATGACAAGATATGTCCTCTCATCCTATTTTGAACCTTTTCACATCTATCATGGATTCTATTACACTCATCCCTCCACAATGTCTTTTGCATGCCAAACCTCTCAACATCACAAGGAAGTTTTTTGATCTCTTGTCCAAATTCATGTATGATAGTGAAGGAAAAGTAGCCTCACCTGAGTACTTAGAAGACTTCTATGTATTCCTTGAGAATGTAGACGAGTTATATGTAGAAGAGGTTAGTCTACTGCAATCATACACACTTCACGAATCCCCACAATAGTGGTGTTGGAGTCTGCCTCCTGGTAGCATGCACTCACTTGACCACTTATGTGATCTCATTGAGTCTACTTTCCACAATTTTGATCCAAAACCTCTTGACCAAAAACTATTACAAAAATGAAAGACCCCGCATGAATCACCTATGGAATTTTTGGAATGTGTCTGTGTGATGTAGTTTCAAGCTCCAAAAATCCAGATGAAATTTCCATATCTTTGGGACATATTTGAATATTGTCGTAACAAATCAATCAATACCAAGAATAAGTTCAAGCCCAAGCCCCTCTCAACATACTTCAATGATGGAGCTACACAATCACAGACGAACATGGTCATTGTCACAAGTGATTGTCCACCATCCCCTCATCAAACAGCTCCACCACTACAGAGTAACGCGGGATAATAGGCACACACATCTGTTCAACTGTCACATCCTCCCAACATCACTCCTCTAAATTTTCACACAGATTTGGTTGTGAAGCCCATGGGTTGTCACATGACTGTTTTACCTCAGCCTCCGTCTTCATGTTCTGTTGATCCTCTGGATTCCACTGTCTTGTGTTCTCCCATTCCAGACTCTACACTTGTTGTGAACAAGGATCAAGCCATTGCCGGAATTGGTGTTGCACAACCAACTTGCGCTATCATTCATAAAGAGTATGACTGGGAGCTTGAGCATAAATCCTCGGAAAAGGATCACTTCATTATGTCTAAGCCTCCTCCATGTTTTCCTGACATCTTTGGTGATTATGCCATCAATGATTTCGCATGTGTATCTCCATCTACGAATGCACCCATTGTTGATCATTCGTAGAACACACCGGATGTGAGTCCATCATCCAACAATGGAGAGGACAAATTATTCATTGAAAATCCACTTGACTTTTCATCTACTTTTTTTGGAAACACGGAGGGTGAATTTGTCCGCTTCTCATCTACCCCTTTGTTTGATTCATCAGATCATGAGGATGCCGATGAAATCATTGATTTTACTAATCATAGCTGTCGTGATCTATTTACTCCCGTATTCGATCACGATGATGGTTTTATCATGGTTTATTTTCCAAGCCACTTGTTTATGATGATCTATCTAACGATGAAGTTGAAACCCCATAGATTGTTGAGGCACTTCAGCTTGAGCTGATGGTTATGTCAGACCCTCGCTGTCCTGAGGTTGGTTTCACTTTCAATCAAGAAATTATTGAAACACCCAAGGCTCCTCATCACTCATCTGTATGCATTGAAGATCAACCTCACACACAGATCATGCTTCATCCACTTGAACTACACAGTCCTATCGCTCATGCGTTGGAGGAATCTTACATACCAAACACATGTGCATGACACAAGTTATATTTGCTTCTTTTGTTTGCTTGCATGTCACAGCCAAGAGTATGAATGTGCTTAACATCTATATGCAGTGTCACACAACACCATGATAAGTCCACGGATTGTATGTCATGCACTTTCACTCACTTATACTCTGTGGACACATTTGAGCTTGGATTGTTTTTGTCTTCATTGTTATATCTTTCATGTTTGCTAGTTCTCATAGTTGTGTTGTTCTTGAACCATGCCTTCACCAAAATGGGTCGACCAATGCGCTTGTGGCTACATTGGAAATATCACTTCACGTAAGAAAACCCATGCACCGTTAGCTTAGGAGTAGGAGTAGTGTTTTCTTTTGAGCTTGTTTGCTTGCATGCATGTTTACTTCTTACTTTGCATATTTTCTTGTTTTCCTTCTTGTTTTCTTACTCTCTTTGCTTATGAATTTACTTCTTCTTTTTCTTTGTTTTGTTATTTTTTTCCTTGTTTACGTTCATAGGTTAGTTTTTCATGAAACCGTGCGCGACTCTTGAAACAAGTTAGGTAAAGTACAAGAGGACTTATGTAGTTATCAATACTTGGTTATTTGTCATCCTGCCTCTATATGAAGAACATGATATCTTCAGTCCATGATATGTTGATGGAAAATACGTACTGTAAGAAGTGAACTTTGTTGAAAACACAAAGCTTGTGCACTAACTAGTGTCACCTACTCTGGTCGGTTGTTTTGGGTTAACCCTTGTCAACTCAGTCAAGTTGAGTATAGTGAGGGGGAAAACATTAACAAGCATGCCAGATGTATATATAAACTACTTCTCTGAAGGAATGACCTCTTCTTCTCTCAATAAATTGGGATCCCTCTTTTGCCTCTGAAATGAATAAGTGCTATGCGCAATTACGAAAAGTGAAAAATGAAAAAAGTGAAAAATAATGAAAAATGAATAAGGCAAAAGAAGAGAAAAGCTTCCTGCATAGAGAGCTGATGAAAGTAACTCTGTCGGGGTACTGACTAGGCTCACTGGAAGCATATCGATGCTTGTGTTCCTGCATGACTCTGCGGGGTACTATCTAGGCCTGATGGTAGCGGAGAAATACCAGAGATGAAACTAAAACTCTGATGACCATACTGCTTCTGCACCAATATACCCCTCATACCTAATTGAAACAACTGTGTTATCTTGGCTTGGAATGTGTGTCAACCGAACAAGAGCTTGGAAGATGCTACATCTTACAATCAAGCAAGTGTGGAAACCAAGACAAATAAAGAACTGAACAATACTTCCAGAGGTGTTAGACTTGATTTTCACGAACAAGGTTCATTGAGAGAGCTGGAGTTCTACCAGCGTGTCACTAAGTGTTGAAGCAGCTACACCACCCTCCAAAATTTTCCTCAACTTTGTTTTGGAGCCTCCCTACCAACCATCTTTAGCAGAATGTCTTGCCTTGTCAAGTAGACAAGCTTCATTGGTTTTTCAGCAGCTTGCTAGCCTGTGTGTGGTAGCTTGCTTCACTACCCTCACAAGTGGCTACTTCAAACTTGGTCCAGTTGCTAGCTCAGCAGCTCCCTCAGGAAATTGCGCGATTCTAGAGGGGAACCAGTCTTCCCTCCAAAAATTGTGCAAATCTGACTGGCAACCTGCTGAGCTCAGAAATTGTGCAATCCTATCAAACAACCTTCCTCTTAAAAATTACACAATCTAGCCTAGCAGTGTAGCTTAGCCAAGGAATTGCATAATTCTAGGCAGCAGTCAGCTTCTCTTCCCAGAAATTTCTCAATCCCTCTAGATAGCCAACCCATCCTTCTCCTAGAATTTGCGCAAAATTTCCCCTCAGTCAAGCAAGCTGTTGCATGTGCCCTCAGGTTGACCAGTTCCACCCGGGACCAAGAAAACTTAACTTACATGCATGGGTTGCTTCTTCCCAAAATAGTAAAAAGAAACATGCAAAAAGCATCCCTAGATTTTAGGGATTTATTTTTAGCAACCAGAGGTTACATGCAAAGATCATTTTAGAAACCTTCCTCCAAGTGTTGCTTTTTCCTAGATTTGTGGCATGCATGTCATGAGCCTCAAACTTATTTATTCGACGCTTCAGATCTCATTCTTCACATCAATCTTGGAGCTCTGACATCCCACAACACATCCAGGAGTCTTTGAAACATCCAACTCATCTATTTCCGGGTAAGTTCATTTAACTTGTCTTTTGCAACATTTCTATTGCTTTTTGCATTTTGGCCTGTGAGAGTGCTGTCTGTTTTATTTCTATGAACACTTGTTATCGTTTGCATGCATGTTAGCCCGTAAAAGCAATGTTTCAGTTGTCATTAGCATCTCATTGTTGTTGCATGCATGACATTGTTTTTCACGAACGGTCGCCCATTTGGTGACTCGTTTCACACACATGCATGTTGTTTCATTTTTTGAATCTTGCATTCATTGTTTGCATGCATGATCATCCACTCCTGCTTACACTCAGTATCGCTATGCATTCAGATCTTAATTTTCTTTCAGTTGCCCATCAGCAGGACTGGGCAACCTTGGCCCAAACTCTACCACACCAAGATAGCATCACACGATTCTGAGAGGGAAGGCTTTGCCTTCCTCCCAGAAAATGAGCAATTCCGACCAGTGACTTCCCTCCAACCTTGCTTTATGCAATTATGAGAGGCAGTGACTGTTGGCCCAAAAAATTACGAAATGCAGTCCTTGGGCCTACATCACTTGCCATCTAAAATTTCACATTGCTTAATATCAGCACCCAGCAGGCCAGTCCAAACTGTCTTTAGCATAGTTCTAACAGTGAGTTTATCGGCTTCCTAATGAAAATTGCGCAATCCTTGCAAGTCAGTCCCTAGGTATGTTACATGTCATCCCTCAAGTTTTCTTTGGTTTTAAATGATATATTTATTGCCATGCATGTTTCCATGTCTCCAGATATAGCAAGTCTTTTTTCGTCTCTCAGCAGTTCAGGATCAATGGCCTCCAAGAGAGACGGGTCAAAGGACACCAACAGAACCACAACTGGAGTAGCAGTTGAGCGAGTATCTCTAAGTTTATTGATTTATGAAGACACCAAGATGATCATAGACAAAGACATCAAGATAAAATGGCAAGAGGTGAATGATGCATTCTCAAGCACATTTGGGGAAGATCTTGAAGACTACCAAGTCTATGTGAACATTCACAAGTTTGGCTTGTATCGGATTGCATGCAAGTATCCTACGTTCCCATGCACGGACATGATACATTCGATCATCTCGCACACCAATCCTAGGATGATGACATTGAGCTATGTTAGTGGGATGGAGATTGCTACCTTCAGGGCATAGGCTTATTAGCAGATGTACCATTTGTCAAAGCCAGTGACCCTTCAGCATACCCCACAGTAATGCCAACTCCAGGGATATCTTGAAGAACTAGGTAAAGGATCTGACAAAATTCAAGATGACACCGAACTAGATTTACAAGACAAAGGTACTGCTGAAGGCATATTAATACTTGGTCATCTTTGCATGTTGCTTGTATGTCCAAGAGAGCACGGAGACCTTCCCACAGAGTTGGGTGATCGTGTTGGACCAACTGGCCAGGGAAGGCAAAGCATGCAATTGGTCTGACATCTTGGCCCACAAGCTGAAGGAGTAGGTAATAGGAGCTTGGTAACTGCCCAAAGGTCAGCAAGTAAGAATCTACATGTCTGCTTACATCTTGGATGCAATCCATGCCTGTCAGAAGTTCCCGGGTTTGAAGTGGGCATCGACACCAGCAAAAACCTCTATCAATACTTATTATAGACTATTTTCTGAATGCATCTTTCGAGGAGTCATCACACAACTGTCAGAT
Organism: Pinus taeda; assembly: GCA_000404065.3. Lineage (NCBI taxonomy): Eukaryota > Viridiplantae > Streptophyta > Pinopsida > Pinales > Pinaceae > Pinus > Pinus taeda. The sequence goes on along the minus strand of APFE031372438.1, from coordinate 49,316 downwards.
AATTTGGTCACCCTGGTGTACAAGATGATATTTGAGCAGGATCCACCTTGCATGTCAAGGGAAACAATGGAGGCATTGATCGACATAGAGAATTGGTATGCCTCACCATCTAGCACCTTCATACATATGTACAGTGCAGAGAAGACTCCGCCTATTTTTGTCAAAGTTTTCCATGTACAAGCTCGTCATGCAAGAAGTATCATACCACATCTCAGTAGGAATGTTAGCTAGGCTACACTGGAAGAAGAAGGCACCTTGGCCCACCCTTTTGTTGTGGATCGAGTTGTACAAGATATGGAATCTCAAGCATGCAAATGACGAAATAGAGGAGATCACGAGATATCCCTTTGAATTGCAAAGCTTCAATCCGTATGACCCACATTTTTTTGTGAAATATCACTACACGAGAGCACAATTTTAGTGGATCCACGGGACATGTCATTGGGTGGAGGAAGAACCATGGAGATATTGTCACAGTTTCTCCATGCCCAATGAACCAGTTAGCATCATTCTAGAATGGAGAGTGAAGCAGCATGAAGCAGCATCTAGGAGATCACCACTACCACCACCAGTAGCAGAGGTAAACATACCAGCGCAAGAAAAAGGCAAGAGAAAGATTGTTAACAGTGCAGGGGTAGAAAAAAGCTGCAAGTTCAGAGTAGACCCACTTGTGCATAAATCAGCTTTGGAAATTGAGGCGAGGAGGCAACAATGCGATGGGAGGACCATGGAAAGGCCTACAGAAAAATAGAAGATGGAGGAAATAGTGAAGGAGTTGCATGAGTTGAAGGAGAAAATCTGGAAGGAACAAGAGTTGCGTAGACAGGAGAAGGAAGCACAGTAAGGATAGGTACAACAGGTGGTGCAACATATATAAACAAATGAAACTATGCCCGTATAGGTATTAGACTCATCCGAACAGCTAGTACAAAGCAGGCAGGGTGAGCAGTCGCAGGAGTAGGACTTCAGTCAAGATATTGAATGAGCACTTGAGTAGATGTATACGGATATGGAGTAGTAGGAGTTAGAGCAAGATATCAAGCTCATGCCTTGCCACCAAGAGCTCAACCCGCCAGCCTCACTCAATTCTGGAAGCAAAGAAAGTCCCAAATGACCAAGGAGACACTTAGATCCTTGGAGACAATTCGGAAGAAGAGATGCACAATATATCATTCGACGAGTCACAACATAGAGTTGTGCAATCATGCAGAGTGTCTGCTCCAGCCGACAACACATCTCCTATGAAGTTTGAGAAATGAGTGATCGCGTCTAACGTGTGTAAGCATCCAATAGAATTGACCGATGCTACCAGAGAATATGTTGAAGCCACTAGCTCGAGTGTTCACTTCTGGATAGCCAAGAATAAGCGAATGGTTGAGTTATAAACAACCAAGCGGGGAGGAGAATTGGTTACAACATCCGCCCGAGCAGAGCTGAAGAAGGAGATACTAGATGAAGTACCATCCCTTAAGACAGTCATGTAGGCATTGTATTCCAAGTTTGATACCGTGCATAAGGTAGTTGTCCATCTTAACGATTGGTAGCAACAATGTGCTAGGAGAGCACGTATCTTATCAAACATTCACACTGCTATTGACTACATGCAAACATGGACAGTGAGATACAAGGGGGCCTTGTTACACTTGCCTAAGATGATGAAGCCCAGAGCGGTTGAGCTAAGGGCATGCATCTGGAGTTAGATCCAAAACTATGAAGATCTCCCACAGCTCATCACTAGTCTGCAGGCTTCCCATGCACGAGTATATAAGATTATGGATGTTATTGTGCACGCAAATGCGATCCCATCTATTGGGACACTCACCGAGGCAAATACAAAGGCACAAGTTCCACTGGAGCTTGACTCGTAATTTGAAGAGTTGATGTGCATAACCACCAGCACAGACTTCGTGATCAATGGAGACACCATGCATTAATATGTTGCTGATTTAGACGCACTCAAGACAATGATGTGCATGTTATTAGATGAGTTGGATAGAGGTGTATAATTTCCCACTGTAGATCACCTGATAATGAAATATACTAAAGAAAAATACTTGATCTGCTTCTACAAACAAACTTGCGAAAGCTTAATCAATTTTGAGCAAGATCAAATAGAACACATATAATAGAGAATGAGAAATAAATCACACATGAACACAGAAGAATACTCTGGGGAAAGCCTCAGCTAAAAACCCTGATATCTATATTATCATACAAGTGGAAATATGTTTGGATTACACAAAGCTTTAGCTCACAAGCTATCTAGCTCTCAGTACAATCCCTCAATGCTACTCATAGGCTGAATAGACACAACATATGCCTTCCTCCAGTCCTGCAAGCCTCCTATTTCCTTGCACATTTTCTCCTGGGTCCTCTAGTTGCCACCTGTGTGAATTGACCTCTCACACAACTCACCAAACTTAGAAGTAATTGTGCAATATCCAAGGAATGAATTCCTTCTGCATGCAAGAGATATCCTCAACAGAATATTCCTACAACAGATAGTACATTGTCCCATCATCTGATCTCAACTGGGTCTCTGATTGAACTAACATGCATGAGTTATTTATAAGAGAATATTCAGTTATTTGAAGTGCAATAGTTACATGCATGCATGCATTAACTAACTAAACTCACAATCAGTTCCACAAACTGTTGGAACTAATCTAACTGGACTTAACTCAGTTAAGTGAGCTAGCTAATTACAACTCAAAGTAAAACTCATCCTGATCTCCTTAATCAAGGGATAACTTCCTCAATCAAAGGGGAAACTATTGCATGTCTTCACATAGACTT
>APFE031372438.1:30456-45179 GCA_000404065.3 Pinus taeda | reverse complement strand
ATAAACTAATGATCCAAAGGTCCTGAAGTGACTAACATTTGGTCTCTTCTGGGAAAAGGCCTCCATTGGTGTCTTCATTCCCAATATACGATGCAGGCTTCTATTTTGTAAGTATATTGTTGTATTGCATGCCTTAGCCGACAAATGAAGCGGTAGGCTTTGCTCATGCAACATCGCACGAGATGCTCCCACAATCGATCTGTTCTTCCTTTTGTCCACCCCATTCTACTGAGGGTTCCGGGGTGTCGTCAACTCTCATTTAATTCCTTCTGCTGCACCATTGTCGCTTTGTAAGGCCCTTATTTTATTTCCTGATTCTTTCTCTGCCAAGGCTTTGAACTCACAAAACCTTGAGAAGGTTTGATCCTTCTTCTGCATAAAGTAGATCCAGCATCTACGAGAAAAATCATCAGTAAAAATAACATAGTACCTTTGTTTAGTGGTAGAGGCTGTAGAGAATGGTCTACACACATCTGTGTGAACTCGCTCTAGGGTTTCTCCAACTCTATTGTCTCGATCCTGAAAGGAAGATTTCACATACTTACCCAAGGTACAACCTTTGCATGTATCCATTTGCTCCATTTTTCCCTTGGGAAGTCTGGTAGAAATCTGTTGCATGATCTTCAAGGCCCTATGGTGCAAATGGCCCAATATTCTATTGCATAGCATGCCAACATCTTGGCTCTGCACCAACTCTACTTTGGAACTCAGTACAACACATTCGTGTACCTCCAGCTTGTAGAGATTCTTAACTCAAATCCCAATCCTCTTGGCCTATCCAATGCCGATATGCCTCAGGAATGCCTTAGCTTTGCTAAAGACTACATCATAGCCTTTGTCTTATAGCATAGCGATGGAAAGAAGATTCTTCTTCAGACCCGGCACATACTTTACATTAGTCAGGGTGAGAGGAGCTCCATGCTCCCTCTAAAACACAACCGTACCTTCACTTGAAACACGGTGCTTTCCATCATCGCCCATCTCAATCTGCATCTGGAGGTCCTTCTCCTCTAAGGTACTAGAAAGATTCTTGTCGTCGATCACGTGGAATGAAGCTCTACCATCTAGGTACCAAACACACCCCACCATCGATGAAACCATACATGCGATGAGGGTGAAATCCAATTTGAACTATGAGGCTAGTGCCTCACCATCTGATCCCTTCGAGGATCCTTTCTTGGATTTCTTCTATCGACAATCCATAGCATAATGGACCACCTCATGATAATGAAAGCACTGCACTTTCAATTTTTCAATATTCTTCCCACCATGGGAAGAACTAGATTTGGAATGGGACGCCTTCCCTTTTCCTTTCCTTGCCTTACTCGCTAAGGCCATATTTTCTTCATCATCTTTCTTTGATGAAGATCCATCTCTGGTGCTTCTCCTTATCTCCTCCTGCATCAAATCCGACCAAAGTCGTTCCCAATATGCCAGTTTATCTCTTCCATTTGCCGAGTCTTGGTAGCTATGCCAGCTCTTAGGAAGACCGAGGAGAGCAATATTCACCATGTCATCATCGGTTGTCGTGATCCCTACACTTCCAATCTTGTCCCTGCAGGTGGTGAGCTTGTTCAGATATGTAGAGATCGTGTCGCCCTTTTCACACTTGATTTTCCGAAGCTTGTCTTTCAGCACCAGCTTCCTCTAATCGTTTTTGTTCTGATATAGATCCTTCAATGTTTTCCACGTTGAAAACAGTGTCTCCTTCCTATGGAGACTCGAGACTATGTGGTCTCGAACTCCCTCCAAAAGTATTCTCCTCGCTCTAGCCACACATTTCTTCCATTCGGCCAATTCTTAGGCATTAGCAACTGCTGGCTTGGTGACTTCTTGATCAATGAAGTCCTTCAACCCATTTTCCTTTAATACAGATTTGATGTGATCCTTCTAGGCTATATAATTCGAGTTTCCATCAAGGGCATACTCGAGTCTCAAACCATTGAATGCCATTGGTGAAATTTGAGATGTGATAAGAATTTGAATTCTATAATCAGGAACATCAAAATTCAACCTTCTCCCTTATTTGTATATTGTTCTTTGCTTTGATCACCTTTGTTCTGATACCATGTAGAATTTACCACTATAGATCACCTAATAATGCAATATACTAAATCAAAATACTTGATCTACTTCTACAAAAAAACTTGCGGAAGCTTAATTGATTTTGAGCAAGATCAAATAGAACACATATACGAGAGAATGAGAAATCAATCACACGTGAATATAGAATAATACTCTGGGGAAAGCCTTAGCTAAAAAGTACGATCTCTGTATTATCATACAAGTGGAAATATGTCCAATTACATAAAGCTTTAGCTCACAAGCTATCCAACTCTCAGTACAATCCCTCAATGTTGCTCATAGACTGAATAGACACAACATATGCCTTCCTCCAGTCCTCCAAGCCTCCTATATCATTGTGCAGTTTCTCTCGGGTCCTCTGGCTGCCACCTATGTGAATTGACCTCCCACACAACTCACCAAACTCATAAGTAACTGCACAATCTCCAAGGAATTAATTCCTTCTGCATGCAAGAGATATCCTCAATGGAATATTCCTGCAACTAATTCTACATTGTCCCATCATCTGATCTCAACTAGGTCTCTGACTGAACTGACATGCATGAGTTATTTATGAGAGAATATTCAGTTATCTGAAGTGCAGTAGTTACATGCATGCATGCATTAACTAACTGAACTCACAAACTGTTGGAACTAATCTAACTATACTTAACTCAGTTAACTGAGCAAACTAATTACAACTCAAAGTACAACTCATCCTAATCCCCTTAATCAAGGGATAACTTCCTCAATCAAAGGGGAAATTGTTGCATGTCTTCACATAGACTTCATGTTTGATTTTCTCCAACTAATTAACTCAAGATGAATTAATTAATTATTTTTCAAACAGCTACTAAAATCAAATTCGAATTTTAATTCTCAATTTTAGTTCAGGGACTAACTAAAATTTGAATGTATCCCGAAATGCTATTTATAGCAGTGATATTTTTAGCACGTCCATTTTAGCATTCTTGTTGCTATTTTCAAAAAGAGGAGCCATAGCAATGTAACCAGATGCAACCGAGGCAAGATTTCACTTCTAGAAGGATGTCACTACAAAGGATGCAGACACCATCACGGATTACCAAGGTTGGCATCACTTTGCCACTGTCAACCATCGTGAGGATGTCGAAGAGCTGGTATTCTCATAGTTGTCCGAGTCATAGTGATGTCTTGCATGGCTTGCTCAGGCCTATTTTGTCTCACATGGGTAAATGTGCAGATTGTATGTAATGTCTTGTCAAGTGGAAGCTCAAGTGTCGATAGTTGGATGTAATATTCATAGAGTAGATGAAGAGTCATGAGGGTAGATAAACAGTCACAAAGGGGAATGTCAAGGGCCACCCCACCCTTTGATATATATAGTCCCTCATAACTCATTGTAAAGGCTTTTGGTCAGCCAAGCTTTCGATAGGAGTATCTTACAGAAATCTTGGAGAGTATTGTAATGAGCCTTGGCTTTTCCACTCTGCAGAGCTAGTATATCTCTTTGGAGGAGCAAGTGACAATGACTGTAACGTTCCACTGTTGGAAGTAGTGGTTGGTCATGGTTGTATTGTATGATTGGAAACTTCTTAATATAACAAAGCCAACACATTTCATGCATATGTTGTTATTTTATTTCAGCTAACTTGTTTACTCTAATGATATATGTATCTTTTTGCTTATGCATGCACGTATGGAATCTTCTGTATAAGTATGTATGTATCTTACTGAAATGTGTTTTTGGTTTAACCATCACTTTGGATTGCTAGCTTACTTTCCTTCCAGTTTGTGATGCATCTTTACTCGTGTGCTCCCTTCTTAACTCTGTGCTTTCACACGTTTCCAAGGGGCGCACTCACCTCACCCTAAGTGTGTTAGAACCGTTCATGCACCTTCCTTGACTTGTTGCATATGTCACACCCTTGTTACCAACAGGGACATCTTACTTGCCTCTATGTGCAACTGCGGTCAAGGTGATACTATACGACCCACTGCTAGGACTCCTAAACCAAATGGTCTGAGGTCTAGTTGGTACTTATTACCGGGAAGATTGCTTGACATGTTGGTGGGTCGAGCACCATCAACACACATTTATAAAAGCCATTGTCCATAAAGTAAGCATTTGTCCTTCTATATCATACACATGGTGCTTGCTTCAGCCCATAAATAGCTTTCTTCAACCTATACACTTTGTCTTCTTGGACTTCAACCTCATAACGAGGTGGTTGTGCAACATATACTTCATCTTTCGACACTCCATTCAAGAATGTTGACTTCACGTCCATTTGATACATTTTCCATTTATGTTGCATGGCAATTGACAACATTGTACGCACTATCTCCATCCTCGCAAATGGCGCAAATGGTGCAAATGTCTCTGCATAATCTCTTCCATGTTGTTTCTTGTAGCACTTGATCTTAGAAACCCACTTCACTCCAATGACTTCTTTTCCTTGCAGAAGATCCACTAATTCCCACATGTCATTCTTTTATATTGCTCCTATTTCTTCATCCATTATTGCAATCCAATTTTCCTCTTTGACTACATCCTGAAAATGGATTGGGTCATCTACATGACAAAATAATGCAAATAGGGAATTCAAACCTATGCTACCATCAACTTCATTTTAGTCATAAATTTCACTTAAATTTCTGAATTTTTGTCTTCTTATGCTTGTAGAATATGGGCTTGACATGTCACTTGATGTTGTGCTTGAGGTAGGTGACATTGCAAGTCTTTGCAATGTGCTTGGAGTAGTACTTTCTTGATTGCATGACACTATCCTATTATTTATTGATACTGTCACTTGATGACTGCTTTGTTGAGCTTGAATAGGAGTAGGAGTCACCATTGAGGAATTACTTGTTTTGTTCAATTCCTCTGTCTTCATGTGGTATGCATGTTTTCACATTGATTGTGTTCTCTAAACTTCCATCCCATGCTTCCTCTTCTATAAATTTCATATCTCTGTTGATTATGACCTTCTTGGTTAATGGATTGATTCATAACTATATCCAACAAATATGCATTTCTCCCCATTTTTTTCCAATGTTTTCCTTAATTCATCTGGGACATGTGCATAATCCACACATACAAATATTATCATGTGAGCGACACTATGCTTTCTTCCACTCCTTGCCTCTTCAGGAACCATACTCTTCACACTTTTGGTTGGACACCAATTAATGATATATGTTGCGCAAGTAACAACTTCAGCCCAATAATCATTTGTCAAATTGTTTTCCTTCAACATACTCCTTGTCATTTCCATAATGGTCCTATTTTTCCTTTCTGTGACACCATTTTGCTGTGATCTATACCTTGTTGTAAATTTCTTGTGAATTCCATGCTCCCTACAAAAATGAACAAAGTCATTTGAGATGTATTCGTCACCTCTATCAATCCTCAAAACTAGGATGTAGTGTCCACTTAGTTTCTCAACAAGCTCTTTGTATTGGCGGAAGCGCCCAAACACTTCAGTTTTTTATTTTAGGAAGTATACCCATGTCTTCCTTGTGTAGTCATCTATGAAAGTAAATAAATAATAAATTCCACCAATTGATGGTGTTTGCATTGGTCCACATAAGTTCGAATGAATAATCTCCAAAGATGCCTTTTCCCTTTATTGAATTTCCTTCTAGAAAGGTCTCTCTATGCTGTTTTCCCAAGATGCATCCTTCACATAATTTGTCCAGTTTTTCTATGAGTGGAAATTTGTAGTATACCTAGGGGGGATAGTATCGAGTACGGAGGGAGGTACCAAGGGAATAATGTAATAATGGGATGTGCCATAGTAATAAATAAAGTGGTTAACCCGTATAATGTAAGGGACCACAAGTAGTTAGCAATAATGTAATAAATTCATTGTATTAGATATATGGTATTGAGGGAACCATGGTAATGACCCATGGTATTATATGTATGAGGCCTATATAGAGGCTAGAGACTCCCCATTGAGAGATGTCAAGGAATATTGTATGGACAAGCATATGGCTTTTGGAGTGTTCTCCTTCCTTAAGGAGTGAACGTATGGTGTTACCCTACCTCAAGGGTTTGATATCAATAAAGAAGCATTTCTGTCTATTTCTATCTTATTATTTCTGGGTATATTTGTATTCTAATATATTTCTGGGCCAGATCTATAACAAGTGGTATCAGAGCACTTCCTTGGGCAAAGCAAAGTTTTTTTTTTTTTATAGGAACGTTTTTGGGCAGTGAGTTTACAGATCATATCTATACATTCTGGTGCAAAATTTTCAGAATCCAATTGCATATCTGGGCTTTTTGCGAAAAAAAATACCCAATTAAAAAAAAAATTGGCTGAATCGGAGTCCAGATAAGGGAGATATTGTTGATTTAAAAATCAGTTGTGTTGCAAACATTTTTTGGGGTGGCGAGTTTGTAGATCAGATCTGTAAATTCTCATGCAAAATTTGAAAAATATAATTACAGATATGGATTGTTCACAAAAAAAAGACCCAACTTCAAAAAAAAAACAGTCAAATCGGAGTCCGGATGAGGGAGATATCGCTGATTTAAAATCAACTCTTTTTCAGAAACTTTTGTGATGGCGAGACAATTGTCGCGCGAATCAGAAATTCCATCTCCTTGATCGGGATTTTTATCACATGGGTAGATGCAAAATGGTCATTCCATTTCTGAAAATAGGTCATAATAAGGATTCTAAGCAATATTGACCAAATTGTGGCCATTTTAAATTTTCGCCAACAATATGTTTTCAGGAAAAAATGATGGGCCGACTATTGAAAAAATTATACGAGAGAAGAAGTGTGACTTTTCAAGGTATTGGAAGGACAAAATAGGGTATTATTTACAAGATGAGGCTGCTATATGGTAGAAATCACTTGACAGTGAGTTTCTAAAGTTATGTTGATGAAATTGAAAAACTATTGTTGGACAAATGGTCTCATACTAGAAAGAAGACAACCAAAAAACCTTGCAAAGATATTATTTTTACAGGAAAAGATAATGGTCCTAGTATTGAAGAATTCATAAAACATATTAAGAAAAGCCATCCAAACTCTTGGACAAGTTTCCTATGGCTTACTTTGAAAGAAGAGGCTGCCATATAGTGGCACTCACTCAGCACCTAGGTGTTCAAATTTTCAGATGAAGAATTTGAAAACTTCCTTTTGGACAATTGGTCTCATACTAGAAAACAGGGGAATGAGACATGTAAGGGGTTATTTTCTAATGGTATCTCCTTATTACAGGTTCATGGATATATTCAGGAGAAGATCATTGTGTCTATAAATCCTAGTTGCAAGCAAAATTTTATAAATGTTAATTTGGCAAAAAGATTGCAAATTCCAGCTAAACAAATGGAGCACACACAGGTTAATAATGAGTAGGTACAAGTTTATAAATATTTGAAGATTTATATGGACAAGTATGTATTGCATTATGATTTTTATGCTTTAGATATGGCTAATGTGGAGGTTGTTTTGGGATACCCTTGGATGGAATATATGGGCACTTTCAATATTAATGTGAAGAAGAAATTCATGAAGCTTTGGTATAAAAAGAAGAAAATTACATTATAGGATGTTTCCATCAGTAAACAGGTAGAGTCCAAGGAGGCTGAAGCAGAAAATGTTACAGGTATGGATACATCAGATGAGGAATCTATGGTTGAAGTAATATTGGAAGATAAGCAACAACAAAAGATGCCACAATAGGTACTAGATACCAATCAAACTCAATTATGTGATGAATTAAAGCAAGAAACACCGTTGGTTAAAACTTCAGCATATCACCACCCACGTCACCCCGCAAGAAAACAACCAACATGATGGCAACAAATTAGCCACTAGGACAACAACCTCGCATGACAGATAACGAGGGGCAATGATCCACCCACAACACATCAACACAGAAGAGCTGCCAGGGTCAACTCCCATCTCAAGTGAGCGAGGCACCAGCTAGATCGAGGGTTTACCTTTCTCTTGGATGGCTAGATTCACGTGCATGGTTCCAGTGGACTACTCTTTTGAGTAGATCTTATTATTTGTGTTCTTCTTATGTTTCAAGGATGAAACATGTTTGAGGGGGGTGGAATGTAGTATACCTAGGGGGATAGTATGGGGTACAATGGTAGTTACCCAAGGGCATAATGTAATAATGGGACGTTCCATAGTAATAAATAAAGTCATCAACCTGTATCATGTAAGGGACAACAAGTAGTTATCAATAATGTAATAAGCCCATTGTATTAGATAGATGGTATTGAGGGAACCATGGTAATGACCCATGGTATTGTATGTATGAGGCCTATATAGAGGCTAAGGACTCTCCATTGAAATATGTCAAGGAATATTGTATTTACAAGCATATGGCTTGTGGAGTGTTCTCCTTCCTTAAGGAGTGAATGTATGGGTGTTACCCTACCTCAAGGGTTTGATATCAATAAAGAAGCATTTCTATCTATGTCTATCTTATTATTTCTGGGTATATTTGTATTCTCATATATTTCTGGGTTAGATTTATAACAAAATCCCTTCACCATGCCTTTCCTATGTAGCAAATTCAAGCCTCCAAAATTGAGATGAAAAAATCTCAAATGCCATAATTAGTTTTCATCCTTGACCTCTTCTTGAAAGTTTATTTGTGTGACAGCTGCTATATTTCTTTCATCTTCTTGTGAATTCGTTGACAGTGGTGCTTGTGCACCTTCTTCCTTCAAATCTTGTCTTATCTTGAGAGGAAGAATTCTATTTCTTTTCATCTGAACTTTTGCAATCAATTTTTTCTTGGAGACTTATCCAAAATTGTTCAATCTGCATTTTTAAAAAAGACATTGTAGCCCTTTTGCATGAGCTTCCCAATTCTTATAAGGTTATGCTTCAAACCAGGGAAAAAATAAACATTTGAAATGTATTTCTTCCCCCTTTCTTTATTATAATGTTGACTCTTCATTTTCCCATGACTGACACTTTGTTATTAGTGCCTAATGTCACTTTAGATTTCACACTTTCATCTAGATTGGAAAACATTTCTATGTTCCCTGTCATGTGGTTTCTGCACCCTGAATCTAGAAACCATACATCCTTTTGTTTTTCTTGTGCTACATTATAAGCTAAAAACATGTTAACTTGGTTGTAATTTTCCTTTGTGAATTTTTCACTTGGTTTATTACTTATATCATGTTGCTTCTTTCTACATTCATTTGTATAATGATTATACTTCTTACAATAATGGCATTGAACTTGAGATTTATCATACCTCTGACCTTGTGCTTGATTCGAGCTTCATCCTTGACTTGGATTTTGATTGTTTCCCCTTCCACTTGAGCTTGAAGGGTTGCCTCTTCCATCTCTATGTGGGCTTCTGCCTATTCCTCTAACATTTGATCTTCCTTTGCTTCTACCTTGACCAACTGAAACTTGTGCCTTGAAGGCATGCTCTAATGAGAAGTTTGTTGCTCTATTCAGTCTATGTTCATGAGAAACTAGTGATGCATGAAGCTCATCCAATGAAATCTGTGAGAGATCCTTTGTTTCTTCTATGATCACAATAATGGCATCAAATATTACTAGAAGACTTCTCAAAATTTTCTCAACTATTCTCCTTTCCTCAAGTATCTCACCATGAGACCTGATTTGAGTAACCAATCCAATTACTTGTGTAACAAATGAGTCTATGTATTCATACAAATTGCCTCAAATTCTCTTCTTAACATTTGCAATTTTGTTGTCTTCACATTTTCCATGCCTTGGTAGGCTGTCTAGAGGGTATCCCTTGCTTGCTTGGAATTTGTTACTGCTGCAATCATTGGGAAAATACTTTCATGAGCTGCTTGAAAAATGTAGAAGAGGGATTTTAAATCCTCCTTCATGCTGTCCCTCAAAAAATCATTTTATGCTTGTGTCAAAGCATTATATGCTATTGCACCTACTCGTTCTTGGAACCCATTCTCCACTAAATCACAAATATCTTGAGAAGAAAACAAAGCCTTCATTGCTATAGCCCAACAGTTATAATTTTTTCCATTAAACTAAGGTATTTGAGAATTAGTCAAGCTTGTTCTTAATGTTGCCATTGTAATTGTAAAAAAAACTCTCCCTCCTAGTAAAATATGCTCCAAAAATAATGTCTTCATAACAACTTTTAACTCCTACTAAAAACACTTGCACTTACTACACCCACTCTCATACCATGTGAAATATGAGGCACGAGAGTCTCTTTTGGACAACAGATGTGAAGATTAAATCACACAGAGGTCAAAATATAAAAAAATCAAAATTTTAAGCATTGCAGAGCTGAGTAGTTGTGCAGTAAAAACGAGATGTCAAATATATTCCATCAAATATACTTTAGATTATATTTTAAATATATATTCTCATGAAATATGGATGATTCTCTTTCACCAAGAAAAACACAAGTTCTTAGTGAGATTTACACTTCACTAGTAGTTGTAGAGTAACTCACTATAAAACCATGTAACTAAATTGTTTTACACAACCACCAAAAATCACTCCACGATTTTCTCTCCAAAAAATTTAGACTTACCTCCACTATTTAGCAAAAGACTTCTACATACATGTATATTCAAACATACAGGTTTCAACACATTAATTCATGACAAGGTCAACATATTAAGATGCAAAAATGATTTTCTATGTTGTGGAGTACATATGTCGCTAGAAAAATAAATGTGTGGAACTTAAGTTTCACCAACTTTGCATTAAATGCTAATTTGTTTTAATTATATCATGTGTTGAGGAATGTGAAGTTTGTACCCCCATCTAGAACTTCATTTAATCCATGTCCATTTGCAGTCCCATCTAGAACTTCATTTAATCCATGTCCTTCGATGTACAAACAAAATCAGAAACCTGCAGTAAAAATCCATTTGCTTGATTTACTTGTGTACCAGAAATATGACTATAGTCAGTTTATTTAACACAGTGGTTGGGATTAATTTTCCAACAATCACTACACAATTCACACTAGGCATCTAGTGACTCCATGCTCCAACCAACTTAATGTATCATTGTTTCAATTCTCCACGGATCAGAGGCCATTTATCACATTGCACACTTTTTTTTTATATTTGAGATCTAGATATTTCTGTAGTCTTCACACAAACCTTATGACTCTTGACTTGATAAATGATACTCCAAAACACTGAGATTACAATACAACACCCATCTCTAGAACTTATGTTCACATAGGTTTTTACCTCCAACAACACGCTACACGGTTCACACAGTACAGTTTCCCAACATCTCAGCGAAAAGAAAATCTCAGCTTGGCATGGTCTCCACATGTGGCTCAACAAAACATGGTCATCTTGTACCATTGATGAGCAACCAACTCCAACATACAACTCACAACTCTCCATCACAACTCTCTACATAGTTGGTAGCTTCCTTCTGTCACTTGTATGCAGCTCCAAAAACGCATGGCTCTTCTACACAACTTCCTGTTGCAGCCACAAAAATGAAACACATCAACTCCTTTACGCAAGCCACATTGAAGACTTCCAAAAACAACTTTATTCACACATCTTCCAATCAGAAGTAAAACCCATGCACTCATGTTGATGCAAAGTGTTCAATCACTTGGCTTAAAATTTGACAATAGGGAACACAGACGGGTGCTTAGCTCCAACGCTTGTCAACACATTCTCTTCAACCAGGGTCACTTGGCCCTGCAAACTTGCTGGAAATCAATAAAAGAGATGAGATATATCTCACTATCCCATGTTAGAAAGGCATAGGAGCTTAAACATAAATTTACACACAAAACACATGAGTTATGACTCTTCTATTGATCACACAGAACTTGATTATTACAATGAACCCGGTGAGGGGTATTTAAACCTTTTCAACTAGCGATTCTCCTAAAATAACTTGACATGAAACCACACACTAAATTCTTCTATCACTTAACTCAACTTCACTCAACGCTCAGTTAACTGACTCTCTAATGTTAGCCAATTCTAGTATGTGGGAGTAATTACAATTTCTAACACTCCCCCTTAATTACGAGAGTATGACTCAACTATTCCTGCTAGGCTTACAATAGAAATTGACTCAATTATCACTGAAACATCCCTGCTAGTCTATGTCTCAGCTAGGCTTATAATGACTCAAGACTTTCACAATTTTGTATTTTCTTTTTCTCTTCTTCCAAATTTTAAATCCTAATTGCTTAATTCTCTATTGCGCTTTCTTGTTGTAGGTTCCATAATTCTCTATTGCCACAACATTGCATCTTCAAACTATCATCTTTTCTCTTCTTCTTACACTTCATATTCGTGAATATTTTTCTGCCATATTTCTTGATAGCAGAATCTTATCTCTTATTGACTCCATTGCTAAAAAATGGTTTCAATGCATTCATCTTTGTATTCAGAAAAATCCATATCATTCTTTTCACTTTCATCATCAGGTACTACTGCTTTTTTCATATAATCTGCACACTCAAGATCGTTATTCACCATTTCATTCAATTCTTTTATTCCAACTGTTGCTCTAAGACTTGCTTCGATTTGTTCTATTGGTTTCTGAATCCATTCTTCAATGATCTTCAAATCTGCATCAAACTTATTAATAACCTTATTTTCAAATTTTTTTCCCATGCTATTCTGAACACCTACATTTTCAAAAACAATGTTAAAAACATCTTTATTATGCTCTTCAGTGAGAGCTTCTTGCTCTACCTTCTGCCTTCTTTTCAACTTCACTAAAACTATCTTCCACTATTATGTGGTCAGTGGATATTCTCATAAAAAGCTTTTCAATCACTTTATCATGTTCTTGATCATCAGTTGAAACTAGATGACATACTTCTTCATGAGCACTTCCAACTGCTTCATATCTTGCTACTACAGCGGAAGCTTCAACCTTCAATTCTCCATCAAACATTGCACTTACCATATTGCCACAATCAATCCCTGTTTCAAAAAAGAAACCACACATATCATCAACATAATGTTCATCCACACTATGGTGGAATATCCGAGCATGCATATGCTCATTGTCAATTTCATTAACAAATTCAACTTCACAAAATCCATCAACTGTGGATGGATTCACCTATTCACATCTCACTTTGCAATCATCATCCACATATGTCTCATCATAGGGGGATTCACCATCATCTACACCGTCCATGTTACAGTGGAGTCTTTGAGCATTTATATGTTCTTTCTCTGCTTCACAAACAAAGGCTTCAACTTCTCTCTTTGCAATCTTTGTTGCGTCTTCTTCATCCATATGCATGCTTGCATAATGAGTTCCAATATTATGGTCTTGAAAATCGTCATCCACTTTTGAGTGGGATTCTCCAAGCTCTATTTTCCTCTCAGAGTCTTTCTCATCTACTCTCATATCTGCGACAGAATTATTTGCTTGTGACATCACCTGCTGATGCATATCACTCCCCCTTGCACCAAATTCTTCTTCCAAGATTTTTCAAGCATCCTTGGAAGTAGTATCTTTTACTATCTTGCACAAACACTTCTCATCTAATGTTTGTTTTATAAAATTCAATGCTAAAGCATCACATACTTCATCATATGGGTTATTAGACTCATACTCAATTAACTCTTTAACTCAAAGAAATGTTAACATATTGATAACCCAATGATAAAAATATTTATATGTAAACATAGGAGGTGGTAGCGGATCAAAGCTACATCAATCACTCTTGATTTCCTCTTTGTCTTCTGCTAGACTTCTCAATTCCTTGGTTGCGGCATGGACCTCTCTAACCGTGGCAATGATCTTTGCCTCTTCTTTTTTATTTCTTTACGTAATATACTTCAGTCGTGCTTTGTGACCCATCAATGTGGTCTTTCCTCTGTCTTAAAGTTTCTTTCTTCATTGCATGAGGCTATCTTCGATATTGTCCCAAAAAAAAATATGATTTTCAATTTATACCCCTGTAAAGCACAATCTTCACCCAAAACACTGTCATACTTAACAAAACAAACAAAATATTTTTGTAAACCAACAAACTTTACAAAACCCTAAACTCTCTTATTTAATAAAATCTTCTATTTTGTCGTAATTCTAAGAAAAAACCTTCTTCATAAATATCTCAAAAAAAAGTTTTAAATGTATTTCAATATCTTTCAACCACTCATAAAAAAACTTTATAAACTCGAACTTTTTCAATATATCAAAAATGATTCTAAAAACCTTTGAATGCCTTTTATGTTAAAATCCTTCCAACTTTATAGCAAAACCTTTTATATTTCATAAACTTTTATCACCGTGTATAACCCATGAACTTTTAATAAATCCGTCCTTTAAAAAGCATAACACTTTAATCTGGGTAAAAAGAATCCACGTGACTTTTAGAAAAAGCCTTTGTGGCCACGCAGTACGCTCCTTTAATACATTTTCGGATTAAGTGACTTTTTAACAAACTTTTATGTTGTAGAATTGAGGCTTCGGTGATTCATCATAGTTATAAGAAGAGCTTCGGCGTAAATCACATGAAAAAGATATTTGTCAATGCTTTTCCAACCAACTAGTGTGGTTCATCATCACGACAAGTTGAAGAAACAGATCTGGCCTAGCAAGTTAAATAGACTGAGCAGAGACTCCAACAACTACATAACGGCTATTTTTGACTGAGCTTAGACTCCAACGGCTACATAACGGCTACTTTTGACTCTAGGACCTGGGCCAAAATTATA